>JANHFL010130829.1:0-11170 GCA_032468155.1 Oxyrhabdium leporinum
TCTACTTCTGGGGGTCACCAGCCGGCATTTCGCCGCCGATGGTACCCCCAGCAGGCCCTCTCTGTGTGACCGCACACGGGACATTCCCTCTGCATCAGACACTTATAAAAACAACCACAATTATTCATACTGCATCTTCCTTGTAGAGGCTATAAATGGCACCTTTGATCCATCCCTATCACGGATACACCCATCGCTTGTGTGTCTTGTAACACAGAGTAGTAATACATTCTCTTACAGGGAGTCCTCGACAATCCAACCCAAAATTTCTGTTGCTAAATGAGGCAGTTGTTAAATGAGTTTTGCCCCATTTTAAGACCTTTCTTGCCACAGCTGTTCAGTGAATCCTTGCAGGTGTTAAATTAGTAACTATCTGGCTTCCAGAATTGAAGCCCCACTCATTTTTAAGTTGCTAAGGTGGTACATTTAGAATACATTTAGACTCCATCCCCAGGCTCTGCCTCTCAGAATAAACAGAGTTGGAAGGGACCTTGGAGGTCTTCTAGTCCAACCCCTTGCTCAAGCAAGAAACCCTATAGCATTTCAGACAAATGGCTCTCCAATCTCTTCTTAAAAACTTCCAGTGTTGGAGCACTCACAACTTCTAGAGGCAAATTATTCCACTGATTAATTGTTCTAACAGTCAGGAATTTTCTCCTGAATTCCAGATTGCTGCTCTCCTTGATTAGTTTCCATCCCTTGCTACATATACAGGCAGTTCTCGACTTACGGCCACAATTGAGCCCAACATTTCTGTTGTTGAGTGAGTCAGTTGTTAACTGAGCTTTGCCCCCATTTTACGAGCTTTCTTGCCAGAGTTGTTAAATGAATCGCTGCAGTTGCCAAGTTAGTCGCATGATTGTTAAGTGAATCTGACTTCCCCATCAACTTTGCTTGTCAGAAGGTCGCAAAGGGTGATCCCATGACCCCGGGACACTGCGACCGTCATAACTAAGAGTCGGTTGCCAAGTGTCCGAATTTTGATCATGTAACCATGGGGATGCTGCAACAGTCATGTGGTAAATGGTCATCAGTCACATTTTCCCAGGATGTTTTAGCTTTGAACGGTCACTGTATGAATGGTTGTAAATTGAGGATTACCTATATAAACTCAAGATGGAGTTTATAGAAGAAGCTCCTCTGCAGGAAAAAAAGAAAAGGAAGAAGACGAACTCGGGCACCAAATTCCTGTGGGAGGTTTGGCCACCCTTTTCCTTCCTTCCCAGCCATGCTGTTTTCCTTTTGCCAGGAAGCCAGGAATCGCTGTTTGCATTTCAATCCACCCTTCTCCTCCCACGTTCCCAGAAATTAATTCCTGTCTCTTCTTCTAATCTTAAAAGATCTTAAAGTGACAGATTTCGAATGCACCGTCAACCAGAAAGGAATTATTTATAAATAAATTGACGAAGCTATTAA
This sequence comes from Oxyrhabdium leporinum, assembly GCA_032468155.1. Lineage (NCBI taxonomy): Eukaryota > Metazoa > Chordata > Lepidosauria > Squamata > Cyclocoridae > Oxyrhabdium > Oxyrhabdium leporinum. Next base: position 1,417 of record JANHFL010130829.1, read on the forward strand.
AGAAACCACCAGACCGTTTCGGAAAGGTACTTTTTTTTCCAAAAGACAAGGGGAGTTTCTCGGGTTTCGTTTGTTTCTTTGAAAACATTTCGCTTCTCCAATTATTCAATTCTGGCTGGCTGGTGGGGAATGCTTCCTTTCCCCTTCACAACAACACTATGAGGTAGGACATGTAAAACTAGCATAAATGAGCCTACGGACAGTCAGAGAGCTTGGCAACTTAAAAAAACTTCATCTGAATCACCTTGATTTTAGTGTGCTCCCAAATCCTGTATCACAGGGCTGTGGCACACTGGATTTCTTCGAGGGTCGGATCAGTATTGTAGTGCCCCTCTGCGGGCTGGCCCGGGGGACGGACGGACAGACTGGAAGGACCCCCTCCTGCAACACCCTGCTGGCCAAAACAGGGTGCTGGGGTGCTGCAGGAGGGTGTCCCCCCCTTGTTTTCGGTAGCAGAGGCACCGGGGGGGCCAATCCTTTGCTATTTCCAGGCCAGCCCCCCCTCGCCCCCCAGGCCAGATTTAAGCATCCTGTAGGCCGGATCCAGCCTGTGGCCCTTGCGTTTGACACCCCTGCTGTATCAGCTGGTCCAAAATGAAAATGGTTCTCGCTGATCAATGTACCTTTGGCCTGCCGGCTCGGGAGGTGATGCGCGGAGAAAAGAACTCTCTGCTAGGAATTGTCTGGGCCCCCTTGGCAACCTATGGAGAATCTTATCACCCAGCAGGGGAGGTTATTAATAAATGACTTAATGTTGACAATTTCTCCTTAACAGCCTGGTTAAATTAACAGCTAGATAACCACTTTACACTTCAATGCCAGTAGCAAAATGGTACCACTTGTTATTTCCAAATCCAGAAGGGACATTATTGTTCTCCTGGGTCTGCAACCCTCATTGGCGGGGGTGGGGGGAGGAAAAATTGGAAGAGGAAGGGGAAAGAATGGAGAAGGGGTAGAAATGGGGAAGGGAAAGAGGAAAGAGAAGGGATCAAGAAGGAAGAACAAGGGAGAGGAATGGAGAAGGAGAAGAGAAGGAGAAAAAAGGAGAGGGGAAGGAATAGAAAAGCAAGAAGAGAAAAAAGAGAGAAGAGAAAGGAAAGAGAAGGAAGAAGCGAAGGAATAGAGAAGAAAGAAAAGGGGAAGAAGGAAGAAGACAAGGAAAGCAGATGAAGAAAGAAAAGGGGAACAGGAAGAAATGTAGAAGGAAGAAGAGAAGGAATAGCGAAGAAAAAAAGGAGAAGAGGAACAAATGTAGAGAGAAGAAGAGAAAGAGAAGGAATAGAAAAAGTGAAAGAGGAAGAATAGAGCAGAAAAAAAGGGAAAGAGAAGGAAGGAGAGAAGGAGAAGGAATAGAAAAGAAGAGGAACAAATGTAGAAGGAAGAAGAGAAAGAGAAGGAATAGTGAAGAAAGAAAAGGGGAAGGGGAACAAATGTAGAAGGAAGATGAAAGAGAAGGGATAGAAAGAGAGAAGGGAAAAAGGAAGGAGAAGTGATGGAGAAGAAAGAAAAAGAAGAGGAGGAGAAGGAAAAGAGGGTTGGCAAAAGAATAAAATAGAGAAACAGGAAAAGAAGGAGAAATCTAAGTGGATAGGCCAGAAAGTAGAAAGACAGGAGCAGAAAAGCATTTTACCTGTCTTCTAATAAGGGAGGCGTCTCACCTTATCCAGGTTTTCCTACAGTTCACCTGGATAAAGTCAAAAGCTTTTGGACACCTGTTGCTTCTCATCAACCCCCAAAATTCCCCTTTGCCAACGTGAACTGAAACACCCTCCACCACCGCTCCCAGAGCAATACAGGTAGTCCTCGACTTACGACCACCACTGAGCACAAAATGTACGTTGCTAAGCGAGACAAGTTGTTAAAGTGAGGTTCGCTCCGTTGTACCACCTTTCTTGCCACCTTCAGTAACTGAATCCCTCTAGCTCTGTTCAACGGTTGTTAAGTGAATCTGGCTTCCCCATTGACTTTGTGGTCAGAAAAAGGGATCACACGACCCAGAGACGCTATAACCGTCCTAAATGTGAGTCAACTGTCAAGCATCCGAATGAAAATCAGGTGACGGGGGAGTTGGGGGTGCCGCTATGATCTTAAGTCTGAAAAATGGTCATAAGAAGTCACTTTTTTCAGCGCCACTGTGACTCTGAGCGATCACTAGTGAACTGTTGTAACTCGAGGACTATCTGCACACCACCCTCCTCCTTATTTTCTGCAAAATGACCCTGTCAGGTGGATTGGGCTGAGAGAGAGAGCGACTGACCCCGAAACCACCCAATTGGCAGGTCATCACATCGCCCCAAGGACACTGGGACCGTCCTAAATATATTCCAGTTGCCAAGCATCCGAATTTTGATCACATGATCACGGGGATGCTGCAGTCGTCGTGAGTCTGAAAAACGGTCATCAGTCACTATTTTCAGTGCCTTGTAACTTCAAATGGTCACTAAACAAGACCGTTGTAAGTCAAAGACTATCTGCAACTGGTCCGGAGCAGTTGAGACCCCACAAATATAAAGTTCCTAGTCAACTTTCAATTCCTGGAAAACCGGATGGGAACAAGATGTACAAGAATAGCCCCCCGCATTTCTAAGAACAGCTCAATCGAAATCGTGAATATACAGATAGTCCTTGACTTACAACCATTCGTTTAGCGACGGTTCAAAGTTACAACAGCGTTGGAAAAAAAAAGTGACGGTTATGAGAGTTATTCACACGACCATGGAAGCATCCCTAGCTTCCTAGTTAAGTGATCAAAATTCAGAAGCTTGGCAACTGACTCACATTTATGACGGTTGCAGTATCCCTGACTCACATTTATGACGGTTACAGTATCCCTGACTCACATTTATGACGGTCGCAGTATCCTTTTTGTGACCTTCTGACAGGTAAAGTCAAGGGGGAAGCCAGATTCGCTTCACAACCGCCTTACTTAATGATCTGCAGTGATTCACTTAACAGCCGTGGCAAGAAAGGCTGTGGGGGCAAAATTCACTTAACGAACGACCCGCTTAGCAACTGAAATGCGGGGCTCCGTTGTGGTCAGAAGTCGAGGACTACCTGTAAAACTTTTTTCCTCAGAGAAAGTTGCCTAGAGCTGCATTCCCCTCAAAAGGAGATCCGTCCAGGAGGGAGAAAGAAAGAGAGCCAGGAGGAAAAGAAAATGTGATTTAATTTATATTTGACCCGGAAAGGAAATGAACAGAAGACAGCTAATTACCCATATATCTAATACTTCTCTGGTATTAAAATGAGAATTCATTGGCAGCCGGTTGTGAGTTATGGCCTTCGGTTCCCTGAGCTGCCTCTGGGGCAGTGTGTTTTATTATATTGTAGATTTCATTTTCCGCATCTTTTGTTTTTTAATTGCATACATCGCTCTGAGCGGTGTGTCGAGGGAAGGACTACAGAAATTGAATAAGCAAACAAACAATATCTAAGCAACCCCCAAGGCTCGAGCCAGGGTTTCTGGGGACTACGTTAAGGCCTAAAATAAAAGGGCCTTCCGACATTTTCTAGGAATTTTTTTCCTTACTCAAAATAGCATCGATTAAAGAGGGGTTGGGGGATAATATCACCAAATGTGGATAAACTCCAACATTTCTTTAAAAAAAAAAAAAAAAAAGCAGCAGGTCACCTGCTTTTGAACCTCTGGGACAGGAGGAGCTGGAGCAGGTGACAGGAGCTCACCCCATCCTGCAGCAGCAACAGGTCTCGAACATGAGCTGAAGGCCCTACTCTTCCGACAAGCCTTTCCTGACTGAGGGGCTTTTAAAGTTTTTTAATTAAGCTAAACGGGGTTTTAACATTTAAAAGTTTATAAAAATATTTTAAACGGGACTCAGCCACGAATTTAATGCTTTTTAATTAATTTTTAACCTGTACATTGTATTGTTTTAATTAAAAGCCGTGAACCGCCCCGAGTCTTCGGAATGGGGCGGTATATAAATATAATAAATAAAATAAAATAAAAATAAATAAATAAAGCGAAGCGACTCGGGGGTTGGACTAGATGACTTACAAGTTCCCTTCCGACTCTGTTATTCTGCTATACTCAGAAGCAAATGTCTATCAGTTCAAGCTTATTGCAATACAGGTAATCCTCCACTTAACAACCATTTGTTTAGTGGCGATCAAAGTTCAGGCGTCCCTGAAAAACATGACTTATGACCATTTTTCACTCTTGTGACCGTTGCAGCATCCCTGTGGCCGTGTGCTTAAAATTCAGGTACTTGGCAACTGGTTCATACTTACGACAGTTGCAGAGTCCCCAAAATCTCCTTTTGCGGCCTTCCGACGAGCAGAGTCAATGGGGAAGCCGGATTCTCGTGAAGAGCCACGTTGCTAACTTAACAACTACAGGGATTCACTTAACAACCGTGGCCAGAAAGTCCGTAAAATGGGCAAAACTCACACAACAAGCACATCTTGCTTAGTAACAGAAACGAGCTCAATTCTGGTGATAAGTCCAGGACCACCATATGTTGTACCATTGAAGTCGGTTTGGGGGTTGCAAGCATGTCGGTATTAACGGCCTCTGGGTCATTCAAGGTTTAAGTCCGTAAGTTGAATCTGTCACTGAGCGGGTAGCGGTAGGATCAGGAGGCAGGTGGGCCAACCCAGGAAGAAGATATACGGTGGGAGCGGACAGGGGGCTGTTATATTGATCTCTGCTTGCTTAACATAGGTTAGCATAGGCTGCCCCAGAGAAGAGGGCCCCCCACTTATTTTCCAAAGCCCCTGAAGGCAGGACAGGAAACAACGGATGGAAACTCATCAAGGAGAGAAGCAACCTGGAATTAAAAGGAGAAATTTCCTGACACTTCGAACAATTAACCAGTGGAACTACTTGCCACCAGAAGTTGTGGGTGTTCCATCATTGGAAGTTTTTAAGGAAGAGCGTCAATGGAGATTCCTTTAAGAGAATTGGACAGCCATTTGTTCGAAAGGGCATAGGGCTTCCTTATTGAGTAGGGGGGGGGTTGGACTATAAGACCTCCAAAGTCCCTTCCAGCTCGGTTATTCTATGTTGTATTGTATAAACAATATTGTATGTCTGTTTATTTCTGGTGTGTGCCTGCTGTCTGGTCCTGCTTCCCTGACTATATTCCTTAATAAATACTCAATGTTTCATTTTGATCTGCCTTCAGACGAGATGCTAAATTCGATCAGTAGCCACATTGGTTGATTTTGGGGGGAGACGAGCGTGGCGATAACCCGTGTTTGACTATTTTTACTACTTCAAGGACTCCAAGGAGTGTATAAATCCAGAAAATGGATGCATTAAGTAATTAAACTCTGTGTGTGTGAATAGGCACAGCAACCTGTTTCTTTCAGCAGCAGAAGCTTCTCTGGCACGCCTGTAATTATAATCATGCATTCTTCTATTTCCTTTTCATTCATTGAAATCATTTGATTTGATGGCACTGCAACCAGACGTATCCCCAGGTTGTATTTTAAAAAGAGTCAGGAAGATGGCAACACGTTTATGTGGGTCACGGCAGAGTTTCAAATGCACTGTTGTGGCCATTGTCTTGACATTTTTTTGACCACAACCTGATCACAACAGTACAATTTAGCAACGTAAGGACAGAAAACTGGTTAAGTCAAAAGAGAGTGAATGCCTAAGGCCTAGGTGTGTCTAGTTTAATGAAAAGAAGGACGAGGGGTGACATGATAGCAGTCTCCCAATATCTGAGGGGCTGTCCCAAAGAAGAAGGGGGTCCACCTATTCTCCAAAGCCCCCCAAAGGCAGGAGAAGAAGCAACGGACGGAAACCCATCAAGGAGAGAAGCAACCTGGAACTAAGGAGAAATTTCCTGACAGGGAGAATAAATAATCAGTGGAACAAAAATTGCCTCCAGAAGTTGTGGGTGCTTCATCACTGGAGGTTTTTAAGAAGAGATTGGACGATCATTTGTCTGCAATGGTACAGGGTTTCCTGCTTGAGCAGGGGGTTGGACTAGAAGACCTCCAAGGCCCCTTCCAATTCTGTTATGCTGTTAACAAAATAATTCCTACCTCTTGTTCCCATTCTTGCTATTCCGGACAGTAGATTCTTTCCATGAAAGCAACCGCTTTCGTTTCCTGATTATTTTTTTTTCCCTTCCGTAGCTTGATGTCATCTCACAAATATGGCGGAAGACATTTGTAGTAGTGTAGTAGTCCTTCCTGAGGGCTGCCATCCCTTCTGGCTTTTTTGTGAGCTTTCTTTTAAAACTCCCTGAGCGCCTGGTTCCAACAGCCCTCTTCTCTGGTCACTACAGGGGACGTTGAGGGCCTCATCCAGGCTGCACGATGAACTCTTCCGGCGGATTCTTCGTAGTCCAATGAAGTTTTTTGACACCACGCCTGCGGGGCGGATTCTCAATAGGTTCTCCAAAGATATGGATGAAGGTAATAAGCTCTCCGTTAGTAACCCGCTGGTGCTACTACAGGTAGCCTTTGACTTAGAAGCATTCATTTAATGAGTTCAAAGTTACAACAGCATTGGGAAAAAAAAAAAAGTGACTCAATGACCAGTTTTCACACTTAATGACCGTCGTGGCATTCCCCACAGTCAGGTGATCAGACTGGCGTGTATTTTGCAGCGTCCTGGGTTGTCGTCTGCAACCTTCTTAGGTAGCTTCTGACAAGCAAAGTCAGTTTGGGAAGCCAGATTCCCTTAACGGCGGCATGATTCATGTCAGTGATTGGCTTAACAATGTCGTAGAACGGAACACGACTCATTTAACGTTTCTGAAGAGAGAAATTGATGACAGCAGAGTAGGAGAGCCCTGAGTGAATCTTAACTTGTGTTGGCCCTATCTGAATTTCTCCTGGGCTGGACAGGAGAGACCATAACAAGGTGTTGTCCTCCCCCACCGGCCCGTGTTGTGTATATGTATAGGGTATTGCTGTTACGTTTTTATCCCACTTTTATATACGTAACGAAAGAGGGGAAACATACTTTATAATCTCCCCCCCACACACAACAATAACCCTATGATGTGGGATGAGCTGAGGGAGAGAGAGAGACCGGCTTTCATGTCTAAGGCAGGACTAGAACTCAAGGTTTCCTAGCGATTGGTTCGAAGTCACCCAACCAGCTTTCATGGCTAAAGTGGGACTAGAACTCACACACTCCTGGTGACTGACCCAAAGTCACCCAATGGTTTCCAAGCCTAGAAGGAGACCTACAATTCAGACTCTCCTGGATTTCTAGGCCAGCATCTTCACCATTACACTTAACCTGGCTCTCGATATCCTTCGTCTTTTCCTGAGAATTGTAGCCTGGGCTAATCCCGCTGCGTCTGTCCGTCTCTTCCAGTTGACGTCCGCCTGCCTTTCCAAGCGGAAATGTTCATACAGAACGTCATCCTGGTGTTCTTCTGCGTGGGAGTGATCTCTGGTGTCTTTCCATGGTTCCTAATGGCGGTGGGGCCCCTTGTGGTCCTTTTCACCATCCTCCATTTTGTGTCGAGGTAAGAGCAGCAATCGTCCTGGGTCCTTTTAAGACATTGTTAGCCTGGAGGGTCTCTCCTAACTTGGCGTTGGAACGACTCCGTTGGTTGCCAGCTGCTTCCAATCCAATTTGACTGAGGGGCTTTTAAAGGGTTTTTAAAATTTTAGAATACAATGTTTTAAATAGTTGTTGTAAACCGCCCCGAGTCTCCGGAATGGGGCGGTATATAAATTAGATATAATAATAATAATAATAAATAATAATAATGATGGCTGCCATGTCTCAGGGTCACTTGACTGCGACTTTCCCATCTGGATTCTGACCAACAAACTCTGCGGGATAAGCCAGATTTGCTTAATGAGAGCTAGAGGAGTCACTTAACAAACCTGCCCCCCCCCAAAAAAAAAGTCTGTAAAATTGAGCATCACTCACTTAACAACGTTTCAGAACGGAGGATATGATAAAAGTATCATAAAATGGGATATCTAAAGTCGTAACTTTTGAATTCTGCCAAGTCTGGGATTAATAAATGGATTTAGTAGCTTTGACATGAATTCGGGAGAAGGCATAAGTTTAGGAAGGTTAGATTTTCCTTCTGTTCCCTTTGCACAGCGACTCATCTATTTGAATACATATTGTTATTTTTTTTTTTTAAAAAAAATTCGGCTAAGAGCTTACTCACTTATATAATCAACTGTTTTAAGACATTTTCATCTCTATGCCAGAAAATAACTATGATTATAACTGTTATGCAATCTCGCAAGCAGTGGAAATTCTCTCACTTTTTTTTTTCCTTTAAAAAAAATAATAATGAGATTGATTTATGGAGAAGCTAAGAATACACGTTGTCCTTTTAAGTACTGAAGATATAAAAGAAGTTTGCCAACCGTAGAATTACAATTTAAATATTGATAATATTTAGACGCAATCGTGATTGAAATTTCACTTCAAATTTACTGTTTGAATCCTGATGATATCCAACCATAACTACTTTAAATTATATATTATATCTTCGGCTATTTCAATATATCACAAAGATAATTTTATTTTGTGTTCAAGAGAGAGGAGGAAGTCTTACCAGGGCCTTTTAAAGCGATACTTGCTGACATAAATTTATTATGGAAATATTCTAGGCAGTGTAAGAGCCAGTTAGGTTGAGTGTATAAAGGTACTAAGCTAGAAAGCGAGAGGCAGAGTCTTAGCTTAGCTATGAAAGCCGGCTGGGTGATTTTGGGCCAGTCACTCTCTCCAATTTAACCTCACAAGGTTGATGTGGGGAAAATAAGAAGATAGCAATAGCACTTAGACTTATATACCGCTTCACAGTGCTTCACAGCCCTCCCTAAGCGTCATCCCATTGCCCCCAACAATCTGGGTCCTCATTTTACCCACCTCGGAAGGATGGAAGTCTGAGTCAACCTTGAGCCTGGTGAGATTCGAACTGCCAAATTTGCAGGCAGCCGGCAGGCAGCAGAAGTAGCCTGCAGTACTGCACTCTCACCACTGTGCCACCGCTGCTGATAGCTTAATACCCTTCGAAGGAGTGGAAAGCACCTTTCTTCCCGACATGAAACTTTGAACTTTCCCCATTTGGCAAAGATTCGTGCTTGAAATTATTTGAAACAAATGGCAAATGGATTTTTCTCGTGGTTGTTTTCCTTTTGAAATCGTTTCGGTTCTCATCCAAGAAGGATCTTCTTCTGAAGAAGCTTCCTAGATGAGAAGTGAAACGATTTCAAAGGGGGGGGGGAACCCAAGAAAGTCCAGTTGCCTTTTGGAAAAACCACCTTTCGGACAACCATGACCTGGATGATTAAGAATCTCCATAGACATTTGAAACAAAATGCTTTGCTCGTTCCAGTAGGCTTAATATCCTGTTTCAAGGAAATTATCCTGTGAGAACAAACTCTGGTAATCATCAGGTAAACACCCAAGTAGCTTGTAGGGAAAGATTATTTATTTATGCATGGAAGCAAACAGAACCTTTAAAAATGGATATTATCATCATCATCATCATCATGATCATCATTTATGCAAGGCAGGAAACAGAACTTTGCTTAAGATAAGACAGATGGCACAACATCCTTGGGCGAACATTACATGTCTTTGCCCGTTTAGTTGTAAGAAGGTCCACCTTGAAATCTGAACGCAGGTATGCGGTCTAGGCAGCTCTGATTTTTACTTGCAATCTCCAATTGCAATTTACTGTATTTTTCAGAGTATAAGATGTACTTTTTCCACCCCCAAAAGTGGGTGGAAATGTCTGTACACCGAATGTTGCCGAAGCTCCGCCCACCCACCGGCCCCCACCCTTCG
>JANHFL010131226.1:0-11159 GCA_032468155.1 Oxyrhabdium leporinum
CAAGATCCATCTGGATCTTGAGCCTATCTTCTAGGGTGTTAGCTATTCCTGCCAGCTTAGTATCATCTGCAAATTTGATAAGTTCCCCTTCTATTCCCTCATCTAAGTCGTTTATGAAGATATTGAAGAGTACTGGGCCTAAGACGAACTTTGTGGTACCCCACTGCTTACTTCACGTCGTGTAGACAGTACCATTAAGGACTACTCGTTGAGTACTTTCAGCTGCTTATTTCTACAGAAACAGAGAGCCTCACACTTGGTAAAGATGTTGAAACCAAGCACACTGTAAAAAAATTAGCTCAGACCTTTATTCAAAATGTTTCTTTGCTGTTTACAGCATGTTAATTTATGTGATTTCTTTCCAAGGTTTGCTTGATTACATTTGTCCTTTTAGGTACAAAATTGCATTTAGTACTGGTAGTCCTCGACTCACAACTACCATTGAGCCCCAAATTTCTGTTGCCAATTCATTTACCATAATTGAATTTTGCCCCATCTTATGACCTTTCTTCCCAAAGTGGATCACTGCACTTGTTCAGTTAGTAACATGATTATTAAGTGAATCTGGCTTCCCTGTTGACTTTGCTTGTTAGAAAGTGGCAAAAGGGGATCACATGACCCCAGGACACTGCAACGTCAGGACTACTTGTACAAAGTGTCCAAACCTTTATGATCCTATTATTATAAGTATTATCCTGCTGCAGGTCTAAATGGCAGCTTCACAAGGAAGTCAGCAAAGTGAGAGGGAGCCTAGGCAATCCTGTATGCAATTTTTAATTATTATTTTTTTTATTTCTATCCCACCTTTATTATTCTCCCAAAATTACTTCAGGCAGCAAACAAACCCAATGCTCCTTCCTCCTCCTATTTTCCCCACAACAACCCCACTGTGAGGCAAGTTGGGTTGAGAGAGAGAGTGACTGGCCCAAAGTTAACCAACTGGCTTTCATGGCTAAGGTGAAACTTGAACTCATTCCTGCTTTCTAGCCTGGTGCCTTATCCACAATTTATTCAGCTGCTGGCCGACTTGGCGTTGAAAACCTTATTTGGGATTCCTTTCCTATAGAAGTTATCACTTTTGCTGTTGCTCTCTCTAGGTTTTAAAGGAGTTTTTCTCCATTTAAAGGATTCCACTATTTTATTTTCTTCATCATTTTATATATTTAAGCTGTCACCAAGTTATCATTGGCTCTCTGGGGTTTTGGAGCCCAATAACGTGGGCATATATAAAAGAACCTGTGAGAAGGAAAAGTGAAAAGAGCATAGTCACCAGGAAGTAAAAATTATCCTCTTCATCTTTAAACGTTACTTTACAAAGAGTGAGAAGGGGTGGATTCCCTTGTTGATTTATTCTTTAAATATTCTTAAATAAAACTAGTTCATACTATGTATGGGCAAAGAATGCTCAAATGTTGCTTGGGGCAGCATATCAATGAGTTTTTCTTACTGCTGTAGAACTTGTAAAGCTACTGGGCAGGATATCAGCTGCATCTATCTGTTTGAGCCAAATGCCACATTGCAGAGTTTATTAAAAATGCCCAAATTTCAGATTGCTAAATGACTGGGTTGATGTCCACATGGGAGGAGACAATTCATTCTTGAGGGGGGGGGTTGTCCTCCATAATGATACAACAGAGAAAGCAGGTTGGCATCAACCATTTACTCACTCCAACTGAAACCATTTAAGCCTTTGCCTGTTTCGTGAAGGAGTCCCCTTTCTGTAAACTCTAGATAGGGCAGACCTCTTGAATCAAATGCTATTCCTCTCCTAGAAGGAGGCAACTGATAACCCTAGAAAAGCAGTTCAGTACTGGACCTTTCCATCTACCCTATTAATCCCATAAGAACCACAACAGTTTCAGGGACAAGCAAATCTGCAAGATGTTTGCCAATCTTCTGCCTTCAGACTTGCCACACCCAAAGCTAGCAGCTAGTCAGTCAGATTGTTGACAGGAACCATATCTTTCTTCCTTTCCGGAAAACCAACTTCAAGAGATTTGAACTAGAATCAAATAAACGGTTGAAGCAAAATGGACAGTAGTGTCCAGTGACCAAGTTAACTATAACTGATTTTTTTTTTTGCAGCATTCTGCAAGATCATAGTAGAATGTGAGCCTTTCCATTTTCTTATTCCTTCCATTATAGAAAGGGAAACTAGGTGGATAACTATTTGTTGGTTATCATAGGAGGATATGATATGTGTTATTGATCAGTGGATTAGAAAAATGTGGGCACAAGTACATGTATTAATTGGGGAATGCAGCATCTAACTCTTGAAACGATAAATTTCAAATAGGATACTTTTTATTGAGCAGAAGTGATAGCAGGAGAAAGTGAAAGCAACTTCTAAATTCCTTCAAACAATACAGTTAGTGTTAAGGCATTTGAGACCCCACCCTGGTCTTGTGATGGCTCTCGGCCAATCTATCGGTGTAAAGAAGTTTTGGTAAGGGTCGTCTCGAAGACTAGATAAGGACTCTGAAAGGGCCTCTCACAAGAATGTGATACAAAGTGGAAAACGAAAGTGTAGGAAAGCGAAAGTTATTCTAATACAATTTATAGTCCCCTTTCCTCCCAGCGAAAGGCAGTGGAAAGTTACAGAATCCCAGAAACCCCTCCCCTCCCCTCCAGCAAAGAATGGCAGATTCACATTTATGGGGATCTGACAGTGTTACACATTTTACACATTTTGAAGCCATGGTGAGAAACTGCTAGCGCTGGAGAACGTCTACTTTTATTCCAATAATGTGCTTATTATACATTTATTTAGAAATGACTTGAGGCAGTTTCCTCAACTGGGTGGGCACATGAAGAAGATTACAACACATGACTGAGGAAAAAAATGAGGGCAATCAGGGTACAATGGAGGCTTTAGACTCTGTCCAGGAGCTCATTTCCCCTCCCCATTTTTTATTTTATTAAATTTCTACACCACCCATCTCACCTAAGTGACCCTTAGATATTAGAAGAACAGATGCTGAGTTCTAGCCAGGGTACTCTTGTTGTTGAACTTTTCTAAGATCAGAGACGACAGTCCAACATGTAATTCTTCTAAAGAACACAAGAAGAGATGCTAGCAACATCATCTGAGCTCAAACAACAGTGCCAAGGGTTAACTGAGAACAGGTTCCAGGTTGTATTAATGGTCTCTCTCCTTTCCAGTGCTAATACAGAAGCAGCCTGGCCAACCCAAGAAAAAAACAAGTGAATGCAAAACAAGACAAGTCAGTCCCAGAGGCCTTGAGTCAGAAAGATAGAGTCTGCCACCTGACTGATTAGTCCGTTACTGTAAGCCACATGCATTTCATACAAGCCTATCTTAAGCAATCAACCTTAAGCAATCAACCAATTGGAAAACATCTCAAGTCTTAGCTTATCTTGTTTCTCCAGTGATGAAGCATCCACAACTTCTGAAGGCAAGCTGATTCATTGTCCTCACTGTTATGAAGTTTCTCCTTTATTCCAGGTTGCTTCTGTCCTTGATTAATTTCCATCCATTGTTTCTTGACCTGCCTTCAGGTGCTTTGGAAAATAAGTTGACCCCCTCTTCTTTGTGGCAGCCCCTCAAATACTGGGCTGCTGCTATCATGTCACCCATAGTCCTTCCTTTCTCTTCCAAACTTGGCCTCAACAATTAATTGTGCCTGTGACTACAGTTTCCATGTCCCAGGCTCTTTCTGTATAATTGTTTTGCTGCTCTATACTGGTACTTGATCCTATGTTGATTCTAGCCTTGTTATCTGTTTATTCATCATTGATCTTTTACTTGCCCCATTTAACCCAAACTTTAAAGTTCATCTGCACATTCCTTTCTGTGCTATGGTATTTATTCTTATTTTGCATGGGACAGAGCCCACGCGATGGTTTGCCAGTAAATATTGGTTAATGGAAGCCATTTACAGTCTGTCCATGTAGGAGACAAAAGAACATTTCTGGTTCCATGCAAAATACATTTGTACATAAGTTTGTACCTGTCCTGCAATACATTGCATCAAGCCATGGTTTATTAGCTATTCCGTCTAAGCAGAGTACACCAAGTTCTTCCCAATTGTACATTTGTTACAGCCACAGTTAATGCACTATAAAGAGAGATATTTATCATAAAGACTTCCATTCTGAATAAATTTAATACAAAGCCAAATCTTCTGCTCAAATCTCTTGCTTTTAAATAAATGCTTTAACAAAAGTTAAAAATAACATTTTTTCCTTATCCACTTGTTTAAAATGTAATCACCTTAGATTTCCAGGAGGTAATAATCATTAAACACTCAGAGGATATTTTTGCACAAATAAACTTAGACTTACACTTTACAAAATCAACTCAGTAACCCCACTATCAAGCAAATTGGTGGAACTCATGCATCGTACAAAAAAAAAACAAAAAAACAAAACCACAATGCATTTTAAAAGGATTCTGGCCATTGAACTAATAAGTTGTTGATCATCATTATGTGGACCTATTTTCATCCTCTTTTAATTCGTTGAAATCTACATTGGCTCATACCTTTTTTAAAGAATATTTTTAAAAGATTGTTTGCTTCCCTTCATTACTCCTATGAAAATACAGAACTTGACCATAAATGGCTATGCCTATGGTTTCCTAGATTAATAGTAGAATTAACCCTGAAATATGCAAATTTATATCTTTTTATATAATTAGTCAAAATACTGTGTCATGTTTATTGTTCTATGTTTTGTAAAAGATTTATAAGATCTGAAGAAAAACCAGAGAATAGAACTAGATTGTATTTATAGTAAATATAATATTTTAGTAACTATCTTAGTAGCATTATTATTATTCATTAGAAACAAATACATCTGTTTTGGGGACAGGGAAGGCCATACTGTAGTATATAGACCCTTGGATATACAGGTACTGTAGTCCTTGACTCACGACCACAATTGAGCCCAAAATTTATGTTGCTAAGTGAGAAATTTATTGTGAGTTTTGCCGTTTCACGACTTTTCTTGCCAAATTTGTGAATCAGTGCAGTTGTTAAGTTAGTAACACGGCTGTTAAGTGAATCTAGCCTCCCCATTGACTTTGCTTGTCAGAAGGTTGTAAAAGGGGTTCACATGACCCTGGGAGACTACAACTGTCATAAATGTGAGACAGTTGTCAACCATCTGAATTTTGATCATGTGACCATGGAGATGCTGCAACAGTTGTGTGAAAAAAGGTCATAAGTCACTTTTTTCAGTGCCGTTGTAACTTTGAATGGTCACTAAATGAACTATTGTAAGACAAGGATTACCTGTACAAAAATACAAACAGAGCATTATGTTGTAGGTGCCATTCTTACAAAGGCTTTGACGGATGGCAGCAGACCTAAGTGTGTGTTTAACTATTAATTCAGATTTTTTTTCTCATTAATCCTTGTTGCTTGGTGTATATGCCTGAAAAAAGTTACCTGTATTTTAGTCCTTCAAATGTAGAATATTTTCATGCCCTTCAGGCATCTGGGAAACTTTGAGGCTAAAAGACACAGTTCTTTAAACTTAATCCTTTACCCAGAAAAAAGCTTAGTTTAAATGAAGGAATGAGAGAGAAAATTTCTAGAGTGTTTGTCTTTCTCTCCACTGTTGCAAGAATGGCAATTTACTGGCCTAAGAGTCACAAGTAATCAGGTAATCTTCTATGAATCAAGCTCATAGCACACTCAGGGCACAGCAATAATTGTCTCTCTAGAAATTCAAGCAGCACTCTGGAGCTAGTAGTAGGAGTCGAAGTTAAGGCTTGGGTAGAAAGTGTCTTTTATTACTAACACAAGACACTCTTAGTAGAAAGACAATCAGCTATTGCAGAACCTAGCAATCCATGACGGGCTTCAACTCTTGCTTCTCTTTCTTTTATTTTTACAAAATGAAATTATTGCTGTTTTTTTTAACCTGGATATGTAGGGGAATTGCATCCTGTTTTGATCATGATCATTCTCCCTTCTTCATGGACGTATCCATGAAACGTTCATTAACCGTTCCAGCGAAGGAACATTTTTTTCAACTTCCCCATTTTGATTACAATCATGGTTTTCTCCACTGGTCTCCCATTCAAATATTAACCTGTCCCTACTGAGGGGCTGTCATTTGCTGAGCCCAGCCATTAAATTAAATATAAGGAGTTCCATGCTCTATGGGACCAGAATGACTGGTTACATCATACACAACTCTGCTTTACAAACACTGTCAAAAAAATTTTTTGCTTGCAAAAAGCTGCCCTCAATACCAATCATTAGTTTAGAAAGGGGGAGGGGGAGAATATACACTGAAGATCAATGACAGTCACAGCCATCATGAAAACCTAAACCATGCTGAATCCCCTCTGTCCAAATACCTTCCTTTTCATCAGCAATACCTACAACCCGGAGTTACAAATCAGGCAGGGAGGGAACCTTGAGGAATTAAAATAGTTAAAATGCAACGATAACTATCAGCAGCCAACTCTTGCTCATAAAGTGAAACCCTCTAGCAGAGAAGTCATTTAAGCTCTCCAGAAAGTGGGTGGGCTACAAAATGCTGAGCTAAAGAGACAAATTAACTAAGTATATAGGAGACTCAGGTTCAGGTTTCTGCCCTCCCAAACTTGTCAGAATCACAATAAAATTAGTACATGTCACAGATATCTAAAACTTCAAGCCTGGTGCCATGTTACTAACCTTTATTATCATGAGAGAAAAATAAAACAAATTGGAGGGAGATCCACACTTTTTTAAAAAAAAATCTTACTATCAGTGAGCAATCATGTGCCTGGATGACTGAAGAATCTCCATAGACAAGAGACTCCTGTGCTCAGCTCAGTGAAGTGACAAAGCACCCTTTCCCACCCAGGAGAAGCAATCCTTTGATCCATTTGCACCGCTTAAAAGATACCAGCTGGTCTCACTCACCTCACAAGATATCCTAAAGGAAACCATCCAGATTTAAGGAAAGATCACATGCCCCCAGAAAGGCAGTAAAAAAAATCAGAGTGCCAAGCTTGCACCCTGCCTCTCAGCTATTTCTTCTACAGCTATGCCAACCCTTAGGGAAATAGCTCTTAATCCAACCAGTCCCTCCTAAGTCTCTGCCTTTACCACAGATTTCTGGGGCCGGCCACTGCTGGGTCCACATCTGGAAACCACCACCACCACCACCCATCCAAGCCTGGAAAAAAATACCTGGCGAAGATTGGCTACGATCTTCCCCTGGCCCCCTTTCCCTCCTGGTGTTCTCGAGCACCTGTGCCGGCTTCCGTTGAACGCTAATTCCATTAGCAGCAGGACCAGAAGCCGCGTTGCAGGAAAGAGAGAAACACGCAGCTTGAATAGGGTGATTTCCCCCCCCCCCCTCCGCAGGATGGCTTAACTCGATCGGGCAGCCAGCGGCGTTCCGAAAAGATTACCTCATCGCTTTCCCATCAGTGACGGGAAGAAAAGGCCTCCCGTAGCCCCCGCTTTTTTTTTCCTTTGGGGGGGGGGCAACAAAGAAAGAAAGAAAGAAGCTAAAGACTAGCCAGATCGCTCCATTTTCAGAGATTCCGGATCCAGGGAAGAAAGAGGCCCGCCATCGCCCTCTCCCGCCCCCTTTCGAGGTCCGCACCAAAAGCTTTCCTCGGGGTAAAACTTCCCCTCTCTGAAGCCATGCCCGGTCCACGCAGCGCATTCATTCGGTCGCCCTCATCCCAGCCTTCTCACCCGCGCGGCTTGGCTTGGCTTGGCTCGGCTCGGCTCGGCTCTTAACCAAAGCCTTGCGGAGAGTCTCAGCCTTAAGGTGGACGATGGTATCTTGCTCCCTCTTTTTCAGCGCTGCAGCATCGTTCTTCTCGACGATTTCCCCTGTGCCATTTTGGTTTCTTACATCTTGATTGCGGTTCTTTCCACCCGGTCTCAGTGGCCCGGCGGCTTTCCAGGTCTCTCTGCCTTTTGGCTCCCGGGCACGAACGATCTAAACAGTTCTTTAGGCATCGATATAGGAAAACAAAAGCGATCGCGTTAAAAGGCGTCGGAGCAGTGAAGGTCGGGCGTGAGAATCCACCTTTGGGCTTGCTGCTGGACCGAATACAGAAGAGAGGGAAACGGTGCTCTCGCGCCCCTACTGGTGAGACCTGGTACGTGAAGCTTTAACAATCCTGCAGTGAGTTAAACCTGGTGTGTTCAATGTCCCCTAGGTTTTCCTCCTCCCCACTTCAGCCAGAAGGCAGGCAGGCTGCTCCCTGGCCGAAAGTGTAAAACCTGTTAAAATGCAGTAATTAAAAATACTCTAAAAAACAAGGGGTTGTAAAGTACAAAGTGCTGTAAAGACTTAAAAAACCCTAACTTGTAAGACTTGTAAAAACCCTAACCCTAACTGTTTACATTCCTTAAGAGGTCAATGACTGAGTAGGCTGGTTCCTGAGGATATGTTCTTCTAATAAAAATGCATTATGGAACTAGCAGTTTCCCTGCCTTCCCCAAACAATTTTTCTTTTCCTTTGCCAAGCTATGCTTGAATAAAGGTGCAAAGAAGTGTTTCCAATGACATCTGGGATATTTGTATTATTAACCGGAAGTCCAACAGTTGCCTTTGGAAATTTACAGTGTAGGTTTTGAGCTTTCTAATGGAATTGCAGCACAATTAAGATACAAGCTTGGCACTCCCAGTTTGGTGCTGAAGAAACTGTTGGCCTATACACTGTTGGAATATAAATCCTTCCATTCCCCACTATCCTGTCAGAGTCGAAGAAGCTTTTTGGATGAGAAGTGAAACCTCAAAAGAAAGAACAAGAAAGTCCAGTTGTAGCCTGAAAAAGCACCTTTGGGACAAACCTGGCCAGAATGACTGAGAATCTCTGCAGACCGTTGGCATATACAGTGTACAGTACTAGTGTTGGAAAGACCAACAGCGTCAAAGAAAACTAAAAAAATGCCCTGTCCCCAGTGCTTCAAACTATCTAATTTGTTTTTGTACCATGCAACCAAGCATGTTGCAAAAAAGCCTGATTTTGATGCAGAAAAGCCTGATTTTGATGCAGAAAATATTACAGGGGGTCCTTGACTTGCAACCAAATCACAATTGGGAGCAGAATGCTCACACCTCATTCGACAATCTTTCTTGCTATGGTTGTTCAATGAACCGCTACAGGTCTTAAGTGAATCACACAGTTGTTAAGTGAATCCGGCTTTCCCCTTTTGAATTTTCTGGTCGGAAGCTGGCTGGGAAGGTTGCAGATGATAATCACATGACCCCAGGATCCTGAAACCATAGTAAACATATGCCAGTTGCCAAGCGCTCAAATTTTGATCATGTGACTGGGGATGTTGGGACGGTCATAAATATAAGGACTTTTAACTTGCAAGTCACTTCTTTCAGTGCCATTGTAACTTTGAACAGACACTGAATGAATGATTGTAAGTCAAGGACCACTTGTACTCTCAAGGTATGAATGCCTTTCAGAATTTCAGTCTGCAGAACAGAACCGCTGAACTGCTTTTTAAATTGGGTTGCACATCACTACAATCATGTGTGCAATAGCATTCAAGATGGCAAAAGTCATTTTGGCATGGGTACCTTTGTGTGAGTGACACGGTGGCTCAGCAGTTAAAGATACTGAGTTTGTCACCTGGAGACCTGACAGCCTGGGTTCGAGTCCCGAGTGCCATGCAACAAGGTGAGCTTTGTGAGTAGGTGAGCCACCCTGAACACACTTTGATACTCCTATTTATATGTTTCCTACATTGCCCACTTCTCCACCCAGAAGTACTGGCACACTTCACCCAGACAAGCTGGCACATAAGATAAAGAAGTACAAAAAGAGCCGTCCACCTCCCTTGGTGATCTCCCCAGGATATTGCATGTCAACTCAGGGGCATTGGGTGTTTCATGACTTTGAAGGCTTGCAGAGGCACTGATAACATTGGCACTTGCAATAGATTTACTTTTTGAATACATCACAAATTTCAACTGAAAAAGAATGATGAGTACTGGCGAACAATGTATATTTGTATCAGTGGAGATCATATTTGTCTTGTTCTAACAAAAAAAGCTCCCCTTTCTGTTCTTTGAGTAGAAATGAAAGGACAAAGAGGGAATTATAACAAAGGCATTGTATGGATGCTCTGGAAAAAGGGGGTGAATGAATCCTGTCAATGTCACAAAAAAAGCATGGCAGGGAAATTAGGTTGACTCTGTCAGCGCTTTAGTGGCAACAAAGAGAAAGAGGCATGTTACCTGTCTTAAAAAAAGTCACTCAGCAATTACATGAAGGCCCTAGAATTTACATTTTGGATCAGAGATGGAATTAATGTTCTGGAAGAATGCAATGCCCATCAAAAAACAATTCATGTTCT
Source organism: Oxyrhabdium leporinum (assembly GCA_032468155.1). NCBI lineage: Eukaryota > Metazoa > Chordata > Lepidosauria > Squamata > Cyclocoridae > Oxyrhabdium > Oxyrhabdium leporinum. The sequence goes on from JANHFL010131226.1 coordinate 10,302, forward strand.
GAAATTCTAGAATCTAGAACATTCCCATCCTCTTTCTCTACTTAAGACTAAGAAAATGTTAAATGAAATCACTTGTTAAAATTATAATTATAACTAGGTATAATCCCAGAATACAAAGTTGCCCAACATAGGAAGAAAGATATAATACTGACAGTTTCTGATTGGGAATAAATTTGGAGAACCTATCCACAACAGAAGCTTAAATTTAAACAAGAATGGCTTCCATATTTTTGCTTTTATTGTGTTGTAAGCCTCCCAGAGTCCCTTTGATAGCTAGGCAGCATATAAATTTAATAAATAAATGAACAAACAATACATTATGCAGCAAGGTAAACTATGGTATGATTTTTAAAAAAGTTTAAATGTTTATAAACACTGCAAATTGGTCAGAGTTTAGAAAGGGGAAAATTAGAGATAAATATTTTCCAAGCAGGTGTCTTTTTCTCTTTTGTTCTCCCCACCTTTTTTTAATACTCAAATAATAATAATAATACAATAGAAATTTAGTATTAAGTTTAAAGAGATAAACATTTTTATATTACAAAATAATTCCTTGTACTTTGCAACTTCTTATCTATGTCATGTTTGAAGTTAAAACCCACCCCTCTCTTAGAAAAATGAAATATTTTAGGATATACTAAAAAAGCAGAATATTTCCCCTAAAAGAGAAGTAGAAACTTAGAGAGGCAGAAAGTTAGCCCCCACCTTGGTTAGTGGGCGATTAAGGCCTGAGCCACTCTATTCTACATAACAAAGATCTACCACTTTTAGGCAGAGCCACTTAATTGCCCTTCATTGCATCACCCAGCAAGATTCAACCAAACTCAGCACACAGACAACCTACAAAGCTAGCCATGA
>JANHFL010131317.1:0-11158 GCA_032468155.1 Oxyrhabdium leporinum
AGTCCAAAAATGCCATATGGTGGGCCTGCATAGCACAAGTATTTCAGTGTTTTTCCTTTTTGCCAGATTTGAGGGTTTTTTAATAATAATAATAATAATAATAATAATAATAATAATAATAATAATAATAATAATAATACAGCTCCATTATTCGGGGTTTTCTTCCTGTGAATCCAGCAGGCAAGGGTGAGCAGGTGACCCAGTTGGATCCACCTTGCAACAAATAACTCTTATACCAGGATGACAACTCACCTGTGATCCAGAAAGGCACAATACAGTCTCACTTGATTACTTTGGTTCATGGCTTGACTGTACTGGAGGGGCGTCTAGAAAAGAGGAGAAATCGATCAATGCCTCGGCAAAGGGGGGGGGCAGAGAAATGCTCTGTTGTGTTCGCATGGCTACTATCTCAAAAGAGGTCCACATTTTTGCAAAAGGGGGTGAGATAAAACTTCAGGTTGGGAGAAAATGAAGGTGGGAGAAAACACACCAAGAGCTCGGCTATTCTAGGCAGAGGCCATTCCGAGTTTGGGCCTTTTAAATCTGGATTGGAAGTCTTGGGCTATTCAGCTGACATTTCTTTTGCTGAATTATTGTGGCAATCCTCCTATTTGCCTTCCCTCCCTTGCTCCCTCTTTCCCTCTCACCCTCTCCATACCCTTCCTTCCTTCTTCTTTTCTTTTTTGTTCTTTCCTTCCTTCCTTTCTTCCCTCCGTCCCTTTCTTCCTTCTTTCTTCTCATTCCCCTCCCCCCCTTCCCCTCCCTCCTTTTCCCTTTCCTTCATTTCTCCTTCCTTCCCCCCTTTGCTTCTTATTCCCATCTCTCCCTCTCTTCTTTTTTCCCCTCTTCCTGCCCTCCCTTCCTACCTCCTTCCCTTTCTTCTTTCCTTCTTCTCATTCCCAACCCTTCCTTCCCCTGCCTCCTTTTCCCTTTCCTTCATTTTTCCTTCCTTCCTTCCTTCCTTCCTTCCTTCTTCCCCTCCCTCTCTTCCTTCCTCCTTCCCTTTCTTCCTTTTTCTCATTCCCATCCCTCCCTTCCCCTCCCTCCCTCCTTTTCCACTTCCTTCCTTCCTTCCTTCCTCCCCTCCCTCTCTTCCTTCCCTCCTTCCTTCCTCCTTCCCTTCCTTCTTTTTTCCCTCACTTCCCCTCCTTCCCTCCTTCTTTTCCACTTCCTTCATTTCCCTTCCTTCCTTCCTTCCTTCCTTCCTTCCTTCCTTCCTTCCCTCCTTCATCTTGAACATCACCAAATGACAGCATCTGCTTATCTCAGGTCCCTAGTGGTGGACAAAAATGCCAAATCCAGTCTGAACATCTGGCTGACGGTGTGTCCAACCATAATACATTCTTCTATCACCCTCCTACAACCCTCCTGTGAGCTTAGAAGGCAGACTCGACAGAGCACCCCGTCTCTGTGAAGACTCAGACCGAAGAAGATTATGCCAGAAGATTAGCAATTAAAAAAAAACCCTCCAGGTATCATATTCTCGTGGTAGCGATCCAAATCATATTAAATATCTACCAGGGATGAAAACAATTAGAAGAATTCCTGGAATTAAGAAATCACACCGTAATTCTAACCACCAGGGTGGATGTCTGAATGTTTTTTAAGCCATTTGGGGAAGAGGAAATTCACAATAATTACAGGCTTGCATAACTTTTGCCTGCTACATCACTCTATTTTTTTCTAAAAAAAAAAGCCTGGGAAGGAAACACACACACACACACACACACACACACCACGCCAGGATCAGGTGGGGTGGCCTGTTCTTCATTCCGCATCTGAATCAAATGTTTTTGCAAAGTTACGAGAGCAGCTGCATTTTTTTTTTAACCCCTCCAAATCAAAAGTTTTTGGCAGGCAGTGCAAGAGCCCAATCTTTCTGCATGAAAATTACAAAGCACTCTGGTCCAATTTTGCAGCAGCGAAAGCATCTCCGAGCAATTTAACCCTTGTCGCGTTGGAAGGCAGGGCAGGGAACGGAGCAGGTGGAAAGAGGGCACACAGGTACATCAGTCAGACAAATGGCTGCCTTCAAAGTTGCTGGGAGAAAGTCTACAGCTATTTTGAAATTTAAGGACATGTTCTACAGACTCCATTTTAATTCAACCAATAGGGAGGATTGAAATATTCCAGTCTTCTGCTGAAGAGACATTTGGGTTAATCTCTCTCTCTCTCTCTCTCTCTCTCTCTCACACACACACACACACACACACGCCCTTCAATCAGAACAGAGCTGGAAGGGACCTTGGAGGTCTTCTAGTCCAACCCCATGCTCAAGAAAGAGACCCTATCCCATTTCAGACAAGTGACCGTCCAATCTTTTCTTAAAAGCCTCAGTGATGGAGCGCCCACAACTTCTGGTGGCAAGCTGTTCCACTGGTTAATTGTCCTCCCTGTTAGGAAGTTTCTCCTTAATTCTAGGTTGCTTCTCTCCTTGATTAGTTTCCATCCATTGTTTCTTGCCTTGCCTTCTGGTGCTTTGGAAAACAAGCTGGCCCCCTCCTCTTTGGGGCAGCCCCTCAAATATTGCAATACTGTTATCATGTCTCCCCTAATCCTTCTTTTCTCTAGACTGCCATACTCAATTCCTGCAACCGTTCTTCGTAGCAATTCATACTGTATCACAGTTTGGCCCAACCGTTTGCAAACTTGGCTCTTATGATTTCACGGTTTCACCCAAACTTGAAAACACTATGATTTCCTAGCAACTCTGGGGCCCCACCAACTTTTCCTGCATTGCATCATAAGAATCTAAGACTCAAGTTGTGAGTCAGCCAGTAAATGGACTCAAAAGGCTTTGTTTTAAGGTGGAAAGATGATGGCTATTTTTTTAAAAAAAAAATTGTCTTAAAAGAGGCCGCCAAATTCTTTCTGACTTTGAGTTACTCTACATCAGTGTTTCTCAAACATGGCAGTATTGAGATGTGTAGACTTTGATTCCCAGAATTCCCCAGTCAGGCTGCATGGGGAATTCTGGGAGCCGAAGTCCACACATCTTAAGATTGCCAAGTTTGAGAAACATCGATCTAGGGTAAAACGTCTCTCTCTACTCCATTCAATTTAGCTTTATAAACACATCCTCTCCTGCAGCCTATGCTCAGATAAGCAGGGATTAACACCAGACAAACAATCAGGCAGAAAACCGTCCTAATCAAGGAACCACCAAGGAGAAAAACCACATTGGTGGATCTGGAGAAATCTGGAAATCAACACATTTTAAAGTCACCAAGATTGAGAAATACTAGGCTAGGGACTAGGCATAAATAAAGAGATATCAGATAGAGCATGTGATAGCAGTGTCCCATATATTTGAGGGGCTGACACGAAGAAGAGGGGGTCAACTTATGTTCTGAAGCATCAGAAGGCAAGACAAGAAACAATGGATGGAAACTAAATGAGGAGATAAGCAACCTGAAACTAAGGAGAAACTTCCTAACAGTGAAAACAATTAATCAGTGGAACAACTGGAAGTGCTCCGTCACCGGAGGCTTTTAAGAAGAGATGGAGAGCCATCTGTCTGAAATGGTATAGGTCTCCTGATTGGACTAGAAGACTTCCAAGGTCCCTTCCGATGATGATGATGATGATGATGATGATGATGATGATGATGATGATGATGATGATGATGATGATGATGATGATGATGATAGCAGAGATGACTTAGCACACTATAAGGTCATATAAGTTCCAGGTCTAAAACAATCTAAATTCTGTTTCAATTAGCAAGTTATCAAATCTTCATAACGGTCCTAGACTAGCCAGAAAAATAGGCAGTTCTACCAAGGAGGCATTGCCGTCAAAATTAATGGGTTCCTTATGAGTAGACTCGCATTAAATTGTGCCCCACAGATATGGAACTGGGACAAGAAAAGGTTTATCTTTACAGATTTCTTGCATTAAAAGATTAAGAAGTGTGGTGAAACAATCTGTCAAGGGTCACAGAGCGATACGCAGCGCTCCAAATTAAAAACATGCTGAGCTTTGAAGGGGAACCTTTTCCCAGCTTTTTGTAATCTCGATCCTTCTGGGCAATGCCTACAGAGTGCAACGTCTTGCATATTTATGGGATGACATATTGTCCTATTAGTCTTTCGATCTTTCAACACTCCAGCTCCTCTTCTCTGTTTGCTCAGCCAGTCCCTGGGGAATGGGTGGGAGAGGCAGTCAGGAGAAGACTTGGTGAGATGAACATGGTGATGGAGGCCAGGAAGCCTTCCAGATGTTGCTTATGATCTGTACATACTATACTGGGATGTCTCCATGCCAAGAAACATACAGTCACGTCGAGGCAGAAAAGAGTGAAGAATGATAATGGAAGAAGGGGACAACAATTTAACACCAACCCAGGGAGAAGGTATATTGCCAACCCAGGGAGAAGATATAGTATAACCATGCTGTCAACTGCTACCTTATGCTTGCTTGTGCTATATGTAACAGACTGCCATGAACTGTGGGAAGGGGGAATGAAAGAGGGAATGCTTGGGAAAACGAAAGTAAATGCTGTATCTCCTCGAGATGCTACCTCAAAGTCACCCGGCTGGAAGAAGGAGGGAGCTGCATGCCAACCTGAACTTGGACTGACCATTATGAAAACATCGTGTCTGAACCTGATTGCTTACACTGGGGTGAGATAGTTAAGGGAAAAGTAGAGATTTTGGTGCGCAATTCTCAGTTCTGGCTTTGCAATACCACTATACACTTGATCTCTAATGAACTATACCTTTCTCAGCAAAAGGGAGCCAAGGATCATTTCTACTGACAAGGTTTTACGTAATGGCGGGTCCGACACATGGAAAACACTGATGGCTTCTCCGTAAATGTTTTTACAACCCCGGGTAGCCAGAGAGGATAACCAAAATGGTACCAGAGGTGTAAGTAATGTGATAAAGCTGAATCACAGGTAAGACAGAATTTTGTGGCTGAAGGCTGAAGATCAACCTTCCTGAATGCTCAGAATAGTTGAGCGGTGGATTCAGTGATCTAGGAAAATGTGGGATTTCTCTTCAATGAGATATACAAAGATTGGCTGATTAGTCAGCTGTTGGCCCTGTGTCAGTATGGATGCCTGCGTGAACAGATGTGTGAGTTGACTTCAAAAGCTCTTTCCGATTCTGTGAATTCAGAAAATGGCATGTTGGAATGCTGTATTCCAGAATCAGAATTATAAGGAATTACACAATTAAAACCAGCAATAAAAAGACACAGGTGAATAACAAGTGAGGTACTAATGCCACTCTATACAGTCTTTGTAAGGCCACACTTATAGTGCTGCATCCAGTTTTGGTCACCACGCTATAAAAAAGATGCTGAGAGTCTAGAAAAAGTGCAGAGAAGAGCAACCAGGATGATGAGGGGACTGGAGACTAAAACAGACGATGAACGGTTGCAGGAACTGGGCATGGCTAGTCTAGGGAAGAGAAGGACCAGGGGAGACAGGAGAGCAGTCTTCCAATATCTGAGGTGCTGCCACAGAGAGGAGGAGGGGGGTCAAGCTATTCTCCAAAGCACCCGAAGGCCAGACAAAGAATAATGGGTGGAAACGGAACAAGGAGAGATTCAACCTGGAAATAAGGAGGAATTTCCTGACAGTGAGAGCAATCAACCAGTGGAACAGAAGTTGCCTTCAGAAGTTGTGGGAGCTTCATCACTTGAGACTTTCAAGAAGAGGTTGGACTGCCATTTGTCAGAAATGGTGCAGGGTCTCCTGCTTGGGCAGGGGGTTGGACTAGATGACCTATAAGGTCCCTGCCAACTCTGTTAATCTGTATCTATAACCTGGAAACGGGGGGGGGGGGAAATAAAGCAGGTTCTCCGCCTGCAGATGCTGAGCGATCCGTCCCTGAACCTCTGGCTCGCCCAGCCCCGCCCCCTCTCCGAACCTGGCTCGGCCCCTACGCCTTCGTCCCTCCTACGTCCCACGACGTCGCCCTACGTCCGCCGGCGCTCGCGCCCCCTTCCCTCTCCTGAGGCACGGATTGGCTGGCTAAGGCTCCTCCCCCCCGTTACGACACCCCCGCGCACGCGCAGTGCCCCCGTCGGCCTCTGAGAGGAAGCGGCTTGCGATGGAGGACGGAGGCGGCGGCGGCGGTTGTCAAAGGCGGTCTCAGGCCGGGGGCTCGACGCCCGGCTCCGGCGACGACAAACTGACGGGGCCCTGGAGCAAAGACAAGAAGGACCCCAACGCCCCCGCGGCGGACAAGGAGCAGGAGCTGGTGAGAGGCCGGCGGGGCAGCCGAAAAAGCCGCGCTGAGTCACGGCCAGGCCCGGAGCCGGGAAGCGCGCCTTAAGCCGGCGCTTCTCCGGCCCATCATCCGCAGCCCGGGCTGGAGACCCAACGCGGAGTCCTTCCTTCCTCTCTCGCTCGCCGGGCCAGGGCTGGTAGAGAAACTCGCCTGCATCTGAGCATGTGCAGAGCGCCGCCCGGGATCAGAACCGGGGATGTAAAGCTGCTTGGGTCAGACTTCGGGCCGGGTCGCTCACCCGGGGCCCGACCCACCTCACGGGGTTGTTGTTACGGGCGAAAATAGGAGCCTCGTGCATGTTTGCCGCCTTGAGGGAGCTAAAAAGATAATACAGGCGGAATGCGGGTAGTCCTCGACTTACGACCATAAGGTGGGGTGGGGGTGCAACGTTTCTGTTGCCAAGTGAAACGTTGGTTCGGGGGCGGGGGGGGGGTTGCCCCCTGTTATGACCTGGCTTGCCATCGTTGTTAAGGGGAATCGCTGCGGTTAAGTTAGGCACACGGTTGTTAAGCGAATCCGGCTTCCCCATTCGACTTGCCCTCTCAGAAGGCCGCAAAAAGGGATTGTGTGATACCGCCCCCCCCCTCACCCCCAGGGACGGTTTACGCAACCGTCATTAATATGAGTTGGTTGCCAAGCGTCTTGAGTTTAGATCGTGTGACCGTGGGGATGCTGCAACGGTCGTAAGGGTGAAGAATGGTCATGGGTTCCTACTACTCTCGGTGACAGAACTTTGAACGGTTGCTAAACAAGTTGAGGACTACCGGTATAAATAAATAAAAGGATCTTGTTTTCTTTGCCCGGAAAGGGGTAGTTCCAAGGCTGCATCTTTAGCAACACCTGTGCAGGATGGGTGAGCTCCTCCTCCTCCTCCTCCTCCTACTCCTGATAGAAGCAGATGAATAGCTGGTGAAGTTTGAGCAGGTGGGCCAAGCCCCACCCTGTATTGTGTATCCCTGGAGAGCAGCAGCAAAATGAACGTTTCAATGGGGGTGATGACAGAAGAGCTGCCCTATCCCTTTTAAAGGAGACCCCTTCCCCGTGTTGGCAATGAGCTTGAAAGCCATAGGATTAATAAAGGAAATAAAACGATTTATTTATTTGTTTGTTTGTTATGATGTTTATATCGTGTGTATTGGAGGCGGTGACCCTTTGAGAGCTGTATGCGATGGAATTTCATTTTAATGTATGCCGATTAGTGTACATTTAAAGTGACACTAAAGTTACTCTAAGTCTTAAGTTCGAAGGCCCCCTTTGATCACCGGCACATTTCCAAATCTTAAGTGGTTTTCCCAGAATTGCCCACCTGGGGAGGCCTTGTCATTAAAAACCTGTTACCGAGATTAACAGAATAACCCTAACCCTAACCCTAACCCTAACAGAGGGACCATGGAGGTCTTCTAATCCAACCCTCTGCTCAGACAGAAAAATCCTATACCATTCCAGACAAATGGTTGTCCAGACTCTTCTTAAAAGTCTCCAGTGTTGGAGCACTCACAACTTCTGGAGGCAAGTTGTTCTACTGGGTAATTGTTCTCACTGTCAGGAAACTCCTCCTTAGTTCTAGGTTGCTTCTCTCCTTGATGAGTTTCCATCCATTGTTCCTTGTTCTGCCTTCAGATGCTTTGGAGAATAAGTTGACTCCCCTCTTCTTTGAGGCAGCCCCTGAGATATTGGAAGACTGCTATCATGTCCCCTCTAGTCATTATCATTAAACTAGACATACCCAATTCCTGCAACTGTTCTTCATATGTTTTAGCCTCTAGCCCCCATATCATCTTTGTTGCTTTTCTCTGCAATCTTTGTAGAGTCTCAACAATTTTTTTATATAGTGACCAAAACTTGATGCATTTCAAATGTGGTGGTGGCTGGTGGGAGATTACTGTAAATACTTAGAATAACAATAAAGGGCAGTTGGGATGCTAGATCTGCCTGTAATTCAAAGTAATGCTGGCATTTGTGATGTTAAGCCTGTAGTTTGTTATTTTTTCTCAATTGGCTCAATTCTCTCATTGCTTGAATTTCATATGTTTCTATCTTTATTTGCATATATTTATGACTAAATCTAAGTTACGGTGCCGTCGTCACCTTGCTGTTGAATTGCTTTGTATTCCTGTTTCATCCATCAGTTCAATTACAGTTCAGAATAGTTGAAAGATTTAGGCTTTCACAAAGGCCTAGATTGTCACATTTTTCCTTTCATTCCTTACAGTCTGAGGAAGACAAACAACTACAAGATGAGCTGGAAATGCTTGTGGAACGCTTGGGAGTAAGTTCTCTTCTTGAATGTGAACTTGTGGGATATCAGAATATGCTTATTTTCCAAGTCCAGGAACTATGGAGCTTCATACAGCAATAAAGCGCACGCTGTACTGTAGTGACAAGCTATAATACAGGTAGTCCCCTGACTCACGACCACAATTGAGCGCAAAATTTCTGCCGTTAAGTAAGATATTAAGTGAGTTCTGCCCAATTTTATGACCTTTCTTCCTACAGTTGTTAAATGAATCACTGCAGTTGTAAAATTAGTAACAGGGCTGTTAAGTGAATCCGGCTTCTCCATTTGGTTTGCTTGTGGTAAGGTCTCAAAAGGTGGTCACATGACCCCAGGACACTACAACCGTCATAAATACGAATCAGTTGTCAAGCGTCCGAATTTTGATCATGTGACCAACCATGGGGTTGCTGCAATGGTTGTAAGTGTGAAAAATGGTCCTAAAGCCACTTTTTCAGCGCCATTGCAACTTCGAACAGTCACTAAACAAGCTGCTGTAAATTGAGGACTACCTGTATATTCTTTCTGACAACAATAGCGTGCATGTTGTTGGTTCTACCCTATTCGCATAATAAAATTAATTCCCACTAGCTGACGGGGTTGATCCATCCAAAACACTAACTTGCTGTTTATAAAAATGGTATTTTAAGTAAAACTGTCAACAGAGGTACAGTTGGTCCTGGACTTGTGACTGTAACCCACCCCAGAATTTTCATTGTAAGTCAGGAGGATTGTAAGATGAAGCACCTATGTTGACTGGATCCAATTTTATTACTTTGTAAAACAGATGTTTTGATTGGTTCATGCTGGTCATAAACCTCAAACTTCCTTTGCCTCATTTTTTTTTGTTTCAAATCTATATTAACTTCATTCTTAAATGATGTCCAAAGCAGCACAAAATAAAAGGGGACAATTATCATACGCTTTATTCCTAAAAAGGAGGGTTCCATTAAAGGGACTTCCGAGAAGCAGCTTAGGCACCTTCCTATTCGACAGTTAAGAGAATAACGTGGAAGAAAGCTCTTAGCATTGTTCTAACCTTTGTGAGGTTCTTGGTTATTTTTGACTGACTTATTGTGTGACCAAGAATAGCATGGTGGCCTAGTGGTCAAGAACCCTCCCTTCCCACTTTGGAAGTTGAGAGAAGTAGCGGCGGATGTTTCTTTCCTAGGACTCAAAGAAATAAAAATCTGCTGCGAACTCTGCATAGGTGTCAGGGAGGGCATCTGGTCAGTGAATGCTCGGCTCCATCCAGCCCTGACTACCCGAATAGGGACCTCAGAGTCATAAAAAGGGAGGGTTTTTGTTTTTGTTTTAATTGTGTGACCCCCAAATGGTGGATGGCCAGTTGCCTGCTCCGTCAGGACGGTTCTTAACAAACAGTTATGCCTGTTTTTAACCATCGTAAATATTTCTCTTCGTGCAGGTCCCATAGCAAAGGTATGAGTTGATTCATACTGGCCCTATTTAACCGAAGCAGCAATTCTGCAGGGAGGGCTTGGCAGGTCAATTTGTGCTTCCTTCCTAGTAACCTCCGTTCTGATTGCAGGAGCAAGACACAGCTCTTTATCATCCTGCCTTGGAGGAACTTCGCAGGCAGATCCGCTCTTCCACAACCTCCATGACTTCTGTACCCAAGCCCTTGAAGTTCCTGCGGCCACATTATGGCAAATTGAAAGAGATCTACGAAAACATGGCTGCCGGGGAAAACAAGGTACCTGGCCTGCACGGATTGGAGGAACTGTCGGTGCTACTTTACCATGTCTCTTTTTTTTGGGCTTTTCTCCTTTCTAATAGATGGATGGATAGCAAATTGGTCCCTGGTTGTCAAACATCTAAACACCCAATTTACCATCTTTGCTCCTTTTTCTTTCTTTCAAGGATCAGTCTATTCACTGTAGACCTTCCCACGATCTCCAAAATGGCTTTGTGGAGACCTCAGTTGCGCGCCTGTATGACCTCTCCTACAGGAACTGCATTGGTTGCGGATTTGCTTCCGGGTGATATTCGAGCTGCTGGTTGTCACCTTTAAAGCCCTTTCATGGCTTGGGACCAGGGCTCTTGCCGGTCATACATACCCAACCCACTAGAGCGGGGAGGCAAGGAATGTTGCGGGTCTCATCCCCTAAGGAGATACACCTGGTGGGACCCAGAACCTTCTCTGTGGTGGCTCCCTCTCATTGGAACATCATCCCGCTAGAGATTAGACTGGCCCCCACTCTAGCACTCTTTGGCCCTGAAGACATGGTTCTATCAGTGGGCTGGGGGGGAACCTAGAATGGGATGGAGCCCGTTAAATGCCTAGTATGAATGTGTATTATCTCCAGGGTGTGAGGTGGTGGTTATTATGTAATTTTTCTTTTTTTTGTAAATTATTTTTATTTCTTTATATTTTGTTTTTATGTCCTTGTGAGCCGCCTTGAGTCACTCTGTGCGAGTAGGCAGCGATATAAAATTTCTACATAAATAAATAAATTAGCAGAACATAAAATGGGTGACAAGTGCGGGCCAGTTTGGCCACAGGCTAGTACCTGGGAAACACTGAGTTCTAGTCCCACCTTAGGTAATTCAAGCCAGTTGGGTGACTAGTCCCGTCTCTCTCTCTCTCTCTCTCTCTCTCTCTCTCTCTCTCTCTCTCTCT
>JANHFL010131857.1:0-11145 GCA_032468155.1 Oxyrhabdium leporinum
CCAATTCAATATCTTCACTAGCTAATAAGATTGTTGGACGAGCAGGCAAAAAAACAGCCAGGGAAGCGATTGAAGCCTGGGAAACAGCCCCCCCCCCCCCCGGTCAGTCAATAGGAATGCTGAATTACCACCAGCCTATCAAGTACTTACAAGATGAGGGTTGGGCAGCACAAGCAAAGACAGCTAATGACTTAAAAGCCAGCCATGAACACACCCCAATCAACATCTAAAAAGCCACTCACAGCAGGCACTATTAATACCACACACAGAACAGCACACTCTCTGTAAGAGAGAAGTTCCCTGAAGATGGGCTCCAGCACGAGTGTGAAAGCTCGGAAGACAAAACCTCTGGTCCCGGTGACCGACCCATGATTTTTCACTTTCCAGTTGTGTTTCTTAGTAATGGAATTATCAGGGTCAATTGCAGTTGGTAAGTGAGGATTACCTGTATTTATAGGTTAACTCACTCGGTTTTCTTAAAATACCCTGGAATTCCATGTAAGTGAAGTAGCTGAATATTCATTATTCGAACTTTGTTGTCAGAACTGTAGTTAATTGTGAGTTCTATTTTTGTCTCTTTTGTTTTACTTCCAGTTAAAAAAAATTCTCCACGTTCTCCTTTCCTTGAAAGCCAAAATGTATCCTGCACAGATTCCTGGATTACATACAAGGGAAAATATTTCTATATATCAAAAGAAAAAAAAGATTGGCTTATGAGTTTAAAGACCTGTTCCTTATTTAATGCATCTTTGGCAGTGATTGATACTCAGAAGGAATTGGTAAGAAATAAGGAGACATCATGATTAATTGCATAATTGCAAATGCAGACACGCACGACCAACGAACCTCTTGCCAAAGCAAGAGCAGCCCTCCTCTGCCCATAATGGGAGATTTACACTATGGTTGTATGTCGAGGACTATCTTCAAAGATTCTGCTCTCTTAACCCTGGGAAAGATCAAAGGGAAGAGAAAAAGAAGGTGACCAGCAGTAAAACCTATAATCATTTACACCTTTGGAAGACCTGAAAGATCCCGCTGGGGACAGGTTCTCTGAGAGAAGGTGAAATCTATGCTGAACATCAGGCTGAATGCATATAACCAAATAAAGACTTTATCTGCATAAAGCTTTTTGTTATCTTGATGAGATATTAATATTAATGTTAACGAAATATTTAAGCAGAGGTATCATTCTGAGTGAGAGAAACTAATATATTCCTTCTGCATTCTGTGCAATGCACCTTAAATTTAAATAGAGATAAATATATATCATTGCAGGCCTCCTTTTAGTGGACTTTGGATGCAAAAGACTCGATTTCTGTGTATGTCTCTCCCCCAAAGAATGGACGAGCCCACTGTCTCCGAAATAGTTCTGACAAGGCACTTACGCACACATTGCTTTAATTAATTCATTAATGTTAACGTAATTTTAGGATCTTCCACAAATGAAACAATTTGACACAAATGATATATATGGTCAAAAATAATAAACACTTTCTGTCTCCAATTAGACTGCTAAATGGGGGATTTCATTATATATTATTTTCCTTCTAGGATTTTTGGGTACATTTTTTAGGTCCATTTGATTACTGGTTTGGCCTTTCAAGAGAAACTAACAAGGTCTGGAAATGGTCCAATGGCACAGACTTTAAAAATCAGTAAGTACATTTTTATAAATTTTCTTTATAGACCTACAGAGCTATTTTCCTGTTTGAAGCATTTATATACGTAACACTTCAGCCTGAATGGATGACGGGATAATAAGAATCAAGGTAATTTTTAGCAAAGCTTCTCTCCTCAAAATATAAGAAACAGAAAGGACGTGGGAGGAATTGTTCAGGCAACAGCATGTAACATCTGGTGGCCCATGCACTGTTGGCCAACTGCGATGGACTGAGATGTTCAGGATAGCTGAGATGATATACAAATTCAAGAGCAGGTGGGTCTGGTGCCAATTCTGATACTTTTGTAAGCAGGAAGGAGCAGCCCAGTTTATCATAACATTGCAGTTGGCTTCTCCCCAGTCCCCCCAAAAGAAAAGACACGTTCCATAAGACACGGTTTCTCAACCGGATAACTTTAAGATAAAAGGCCTTCAACTCCCAGAATTCCCAGCTAGCATGAATGCCTGGTGCATTCTGGTAGCTGAAGTCCACACTTCTTACATTTGCTAAAATGGACAAGCATTGCTATGGGATAGTAACAAGGTAATAGTGAAATGGCAAATGTCAGTCTATATATATTAAGAATCATACTGTATGTATTAGAATAGAATAATAACTTTGTCACTTTGAACGTACGCTAATCGGCATACATTAAAATGAAATTTCGTTGCATACACCTCTAATATACACTACACAATATAACAGTGGTGTATAATTAGTGATGTATCATCCACCACTGAGCTGATTCAAACTCTTAATTCACTACTTTGATTCAATCTTCTTGGGAAAATTGCTTATTTGAAAAGGAACCAAATCATCAAATCAGGCTGATTTGAATATTGGATTGGGTGAAGGGATCTGATTTGGAGATGTAATTAAATGGCCTTCATATCAAATACCCATAGTACACACAAAATGGGAGAAATCAATAGTATACAAAGAGATAGTTTCCAATGTTACAATCCAGTGTGTGAGGATATTACCCACAATTGAACTTCTATACTTCATATTCTACAAGTTTATAAAAGGAATCAAATGGTACCATTCATTTCTGCCCAAATTATTTGTCATGTTTTAAGCGTGTTTACCGCAAATGCCAGATGCTTGAAATTCTAATAAATTTGAAGTTGTTATATGTCAATCATTTTATAGCAAGCCTACAGCATTTGGCATTTTAATTACAAAGTGTGAATCTGAAATTTCAATTTTAAATTGTTGTTTTCAATGTTTTGGTGCAATATTTCATAGGTGCTAAAAACTTGCCTAACTTTTCCGTTGATCCTTGAAATTTTGAACCAAGATTTTACTTTTCTGCTTTATACTTCAAACTCTAATGGCTATAGACTACCTGAGGTGCTTGGCAAATAGCTAACAACAGTCACATGTGTTTCTTTAGCATTTAAGAACTTAGATTATTAAATTATAATTTTCAAACACTAATGGCAAAAATATGGAAATCATATATTTGTCATATTATCATAAATTTCTATTATTTAGGGAGTGCTCGCATCTTATAATATTCAGATGAAAAGTATACAGGGAATTCTAACAATTCTGGAAAGTATTTCATTAAGATTTGGCTAGTCAACGCTCATATTTTAGATATTATTGACTGTTTAAAAATATTCTGAAATCTCTTCTAATAATAGAAATTGGAGATAGCTGCCATGTTTCAACTATCAGGTCATTTATGCTTGCCAAGTGAGACCTTTAATCCTCTGCTTTCTGTTTTGTTTGTGTGTGCATGTGTGCGTGTATTATTTATACTCCAACTTCCCTGTCCTGTGTCCCCAATTTTGTCGGTTTTGCAAGTGTGCAACTTCCGGCTCTGGGATTTTAACGTCTCTGGTTCTGATACTATGTCAGAAATACCCTGTACACTATCTAGGGCAGCGGTCCCTAACCTTTCCACCTTGGCAGCCCAGCCCGGCGCAAGGAGGACATTTGAGTGGCAGGAAGATGAACGCGCACACAGCTCCATTGGTGTGAGCAGCATGTGTGCATGCCCTCCAGTCTCACCAATGGAGCTTCGAGCATGAGTGGGGGGCACTTGTGCTTGTGTGAAACGCCACTCGCGCATGTGAGCGCCCTCCATTCGCAAGACTGGAGTTTTGAGCATGAGTACAAGCGTCCTCCACTCAAGCGCTCTCTGTTCGCACGAGTGGAGCTTCGCACGCACATGCACTTCCCCATCGCTCGTGTGGCCCGGTTTGAAACAGGCCGCGGCCCAGTAGTGGGCCACAGCCCGGGGGTTGGAGACCCCTGATCTAGGAGTTCTCCCGGACTCATAACTCCTGCTTGATGAACAGGTGGCAGTCATAGTTAGGAGAGTCTTTGTACAACTTTGTGTTAGGGCTCAGTTGTGCCTTTTTCTGGATTGGGAGTCCCTGTGCTCAGTCACTCAAGCCTGGTCATCTCACCCCTGCAATGCGCTCTCTAGGGGCTACCCTTGAAGAGTGTCCGGAAGCTTCAGCTAGTGCAGAAGGCAGCTGTGTGGGGTGTTTGGGGGACACCTAGGGTTACCCATATTACACTGCTGGCCCCTGAGCTGCACTAGCTGCCAATTTGCTTCCGGGTCCAATTCAAGTGTTGGTTATCCCCTTTAAAGCTCTTCGTGGCCTGGATCCAGGCTATCCAAGGAACTGGCTTACCCCGATGGGACTAGCCCACCTTACTTGTGCTGGCAGAAAGGGCATACTGCAGACCCCATTGACCAAGGAATATGGGCTGCTGGGATTCAGATAAAGAGCCTTTTATGCTGTGGCTCCCACCCTCTGGAATATCATGCCTCTCAAGGTGAGATCCACGCCCACCCAGGCCTTGAAGATATAAACTGTCAACTAGTTTGGAGCCCCAATGGAGGTTGAGGGTGTGGCATTTTAGAGGTGGCTAATGGAGTAGGAACACCTCCTCCCCGTGCACACACTGCTTCCTTCTTCTCCATTTGGACAGTTTTATTTCAACTAAATCTTAATATTAATCATTTTAATATTTTATAATATATTTTAATTGTATATCTGCGAGCCACTGACAGTCACCTCTGGCGAGATGGGTGGCATACAAGCTAGATAAATAAATAAATAAATAACTCCTATAAATTTCAGAGTTATAATCACTTTGATTGTCAGACACAAACAACCACAACCAATTGTGAATAGCCTCAAGCTGAACTTTATTGTTTATCCCCTGTATTAAAAGAATCTCCCAGACTGCTTGCCTTCCCCTGGGAACGACTAGATAAAGTTTCATGAATTCTCATGAAATAGCATAAGCTTATACTATTTATGGCAGCATAAGGACTCCAAGCTTGCCCCACCCCTCCACTTGCCCCCTCCTTCAACCTAGCTATGAATTTCCCAACATTGATCCAGTGCAGCCTGGAGGCACAGTATTGGCTGAAATTCGGCATGCTTTAAAAATGGGAATCTTCTTGGAAGGATCCTTCCTGTAATGCTAATTTCTGTCCTCAGTTATCTCTGCCATGCTGATAATAACTCCTTGTTCCTTCTGCAGGTTTCCAATTGATGGAGAAGGCTTATGTGCGTATATAAATGCAGAAGGGGCCAGTAGTGCACATTGCTCCATGGAGAAAAGTTTTTTATGCAGTTGTAACAAAATTGTAGCAATACTGGACAAGACACCCTTATCAAAAGAGGGGAGCTCCTAAATACGAACTTTAGGGAGAAATGTATTCAAGAGATTAAGAAAGTACTGTATATACACCTCTACAAGCTCATATTATTGTTAATAGAAATTTAACTGAGCCATATGACATCAAAAAGAATAGAAGGCAAGAATGACCCTTATCTCTTTTTTTTACTTTAATTTTGGAAGACTTGATTAGAGATATTAGGCAGGGTGAAAAAATATTATGTTTGAAGCTTAAAAAACAAATGTACAAATTGAGAACTGATGATTTTGTTTTGATTCTGCAAGATCTAAAAAGTGAAATGCAATATTTAATGAAGAAGCTGAATGACTTTGGTGCTTCAGCCAGCTTTAAAAAACAAACATGTTAGTTAAGTATGTGACTATGCAAGATCTGGAGATTTTGATGAGAAAATCAGGTTTTAAAGTGAAGTGACTAATACAAATTCTAATTTATTTCAGAATAATTATGTGACTGTTTGGAATGACATTAAAAAGGGCTTACTGAGGTGGAAAAAATTACAATTATCTTTGTTGGGCATACTTTTTGTAATTAAGATGAATGTTTTACCTGATATTGGTTTTATTTCAGAATAACAGAGTTGGAGGGGACCCTGGAGGTCTTCTAGTCCAATCCCCTACTCAAGCAGGAAACCCTATACTATTTCAGACAAATTTCAAAAACTACCAGTATTTATGGCCCATATTCTATTCAAACAATGACGAAAAATATATATCTAAGGTCACATGGCAAATGAACATAAACAAGAATTAAGTGTAAATTCTTGCAGAAGACGAAAGAGAAAGAGGATTGGATCTACCAGGCTTAAAATTATACTTTGACACTTACTGTTTGGTTTGGATGAGTGCCTGGGTGACCTTAAAAGTAAGATGTTGTTAGATTTGGGTGGGTGGCCATGAATTAAAATTCGGATGGCACACCTATCTATGGTATGACAAAGCTAATTTATTTTGTTAGGTGTGCCGTCCTAAGAATTTGGAGTAAAACATAAAACATGGCTGTCGCCTAAGATAACTCTTTGGTTGTCACCCTAAGAAAACTTTCTTTAGAAAAGCTGTGGCAATAAGACCAACCTGGTAGACCTATGGTGAAATAGTATGTTTTATTCAAGGTGAACCTAGTTTGAAGAAGGAAAAGAACTGGAGACAGAGGGGCATATTTTTCATTGTCACATATTTGCAATTAAAAGAAAAACTTAAGCTGGATGAGAACAACCATGGTTTTGAATTTACAAAAATGAATTTAAAATTGCATTGTGTGCTAATGATGAATATGTTCTTGCTAAGGTTTATAACATGTTGAAACTGAATTTAAAAAATGAGTATGTTAAAGGCTGTATGATTTAACAGGCAAATGTTTTTGGCTATAATATCATGATATTGAAAAATGAGAAAATAGGTGGACAAATGGACTGAAATTTATATTATAATCTGAAGCAAGATGTCTATCAGATGAGGTATTGTTGGCACATTTAATGCCTGAAAAATTGCCAAACACATAAAAAAGAATTTCAAATGTATGCTGGAAATGCAATTGTAAAGAAAGTGCCGTTTATCACCTCAGGTGGACTTGTGACGAAGCAATAAATATTGGCAATAAATTGTTATCTTAATTCAGAAGGTTCTCGAAATAAATATAAATTGAAACCAGAAGTTTTCCTTTTAAGCTCTGCTTCCCTAACATTAGCCCTGAAGAGCTCTGCAGTGTTCTGGAGATTGCACTGGAGAAGAAGTGTGAACTGAACTTTAAGTTGTCCAGAGTCTTTGACTGAGATGGGCAGCCATAGAAATTGGATGGATGGATGGATGGATGGATGGACTTGGTCCCTAAGCCACATGGCCTGCTTCTGGAAGTGAGGGCCATTTTGAACAGTCATTGCGGCCGATTTGAAAATGGCGCTCACTTGTATAGCCTAGGGAAGGAGCGGCTTTATTCTTCTGCTCCAATGAATTTCTGAAGCAATGCAGATATCTCCCCAATGAGATCTCCAGAGCTTTAGGAAGGAGATTTATGAAGATAAGCGCCCGATCAGCGATGGTGTGGTGGTGGTGGTGGTGGTGGGGAGCGTGCGGGACCCCGAGGCATGGGAAGCAGAGTATGGAGTGCATCAGGGCGTTGAGGAGGCCCAGGGCAGAGCCTGTGCTAGGACTTCCAGGGCCGCCTCTGGGCCCTGAGGCTCCCTGTGTCAGACAGTCATTGAATGGGTGAATTGGAAAGTGATGCCATGTGCCACTTTTCCTAAAATGGCTGCCTCGTAGCAACCTCCTGCTGTTCGGCAAGCAGTTACTACTCTCCTGAGCCTGACTCCATTTCTAAGGAGGTTCCACAAAACCACAAACAAACATTGAGAAGGATTCTAGGTCTCATCTTTGTTGTAATGTGTAAAGGGAGATAAACTGAAGAGATGGGTTAAATTGAGTGCTAACAATTTATTGCACAAATGTTGACATGAAGAGCTGGAGAACTGGCCGTAGCTTGGATGAGGCATCAAGGATTTCTCTGTGTGTGTGTGTGTGTGTAAATTTCACCTGTGATGAACAGAGAAAATGGTAGTTAAAACCACTCCTCTGTGCTTGTGCCTCCTTAGAAAATAACTCAAGAATGAGATCAAATGAGGAAGAAGTAAAATACTGCCTTAAGGGCTCCACCCAAAATGAAGGTTACACAGATAAACCTTATTTAATGACTGTCTCATTTTACAAACATTCACCATTATGACAACGATGAAAAGGTAACTTGGTGACCAACACATTTACAACCTTTGCAGGTCTGTAAAGCAAAAGGAAAGCCGAAGAAAGATCATAAGCACAATTGCAGTTTCACTTAGCGATCACTTCACTTAACAACTGAGTTGCCAGTCCCAATTGTGGCCACAAAATCAGGACTATTTCATTATCAACAGTATTGGAATAATATATACAGTGAAAACAATGTCCCTAAGGGCTGAGCAAACTCCCTCCAAGCGTAAAAAATCATCCAGATCACACTGCCGAGATTGGCGTAAGTTTTAGTGAAAGATCTGTGCTAAGTATCAATAGATTTAATGTAATGCCTTTCACTGAAAGAAATGCCACAAATAGAAATAGAAATAGAAAATTAACTGAAAACTGACATCTATGCTCCCTCTGGCGGTAAATCACTGTTGTACCCTGATAAAATAAATACACAAGTAAGTATTTTACCTTATTTGTCATTTCATTATTATTTAATATTACCAAACAATATTTCTTTATTATTTTAAATAATTATCACTTCATAATTAATTAAACAACAAAGAACTGGAGAAGATAATAAAATGCAAAGACCTGCAAATACAAATAGAACGAATGTGGCAAAAGAAAGCAAAGGCAGCATCAGTAGGAAGAGGTGCCTTGGGTGCAATGCGAAAACAACTGCAGCACCCCTTGCACACCATCAGCACTGACAAAATCGCCGTCAATCAATTGCAAAAGGCAGCTTTACTTGGAACAGCTTACATCCTGCAACAATATCTTTAAACACTGTCAAACATCCACATCCGCCTATCCCAGGTCCTTAGGAAAGACCTGATAGGTGAATAAAAATGCCAAATAGAGTCTGAGAATCTGGCTGACTGTGCAACAAACAGTAATTATTATTTTATCATTATATGTTATTTGTTACTTTGGGGGCACTGCTTTATATTGATATCTTTTTTAAATAATTTATTTTTTTCTTCATATAAAAAATGAAAATAAAAAATGGAAAAGATGGCAAGGGGAAAAGGGGAATAGAGTGAGGAAGAGGGAAAGAAAGAAAAAAGGAATTCTCAACTTTTTTCAGTGCAATAAAATACATAATAAAACTATAATCTCAACTTTTTAACCACAATCTATTTCATCATCCAAACCCCAAATCAAAATTTCATTTTTATCTCTTTCGAGCAGAGGTGGTGCTTAGGAGATGGAAAGAGTCTTATACATATATACACCGCTTTGAACTATGTGTAAAGTAATAAAGACAAGATTTTAAAAACCTAATCATACACACACACCCCTCAGGGATCAGTCCATCTTTAATACCTGTAAGAGTGAGAGGAGGGGAGGGAAATGTCATTTTAAAAATCATATTGATGCTGCTCAAAGATCATTTTGAAGATCTAGGAACCTGCTAATGTTCAGGCTGTTTTGCCAAGTGTCAGGGCAGTGATCAGGCCCTCAGGCAACTGGTTCCTTTGGAGGCAGAGACAATGAACACTCCAGTAAATAAAGGGATTTTAAGCTTTATTATTAGCTGAAGCAAACAGATTGAAAAACAAAACATAAAAAACATACATACCAAGCAAGGTAATACCCAACTCTCTTTTATCAAAACCTCACATTGTGACTTCACAACTTTGCTATTATCAGGAAGTGCAAGAAATGAACTTCAGTTTGTCACATAATTGGCACATAATTCCAAGGTTGGAATCAAAAGTCTAAGACTTTCACAGAGAGAAGCTTTGAACCTGCATGAAGATCCCACCCCGACCTCTCTTCTCTTCAGCAACCCAGAGTGGTAAACAAGCAGGTTAGTTCAAAATGGCTTCTACACTTCCAGATTTTTCTTAATATGAAGGGGAAATCAAGATATGTCACTAAACACCTCAATGTAACAGTGGTCTCCCCACATTGCCACTCCAATGCTGACATATTTTAATTTCCCTTCATATTTTTGCCATGCATGAAATTTAAGTTTCCAAATAATAAATTATATATTCACATATAATCATTTAGCATACAGAATACATGAGTGGTGCAGGGCGCCCCCCCGTGCATATGCGGCCCCTGGATGCACCCCGTCCTTCTGCGCATGCTCTCTGCCCCCGTGCATGCATGGCAGAAACCCAAAGGCCAGCTGGCCAGCTTGAGGCGTGCGCATGTGACATGGAGCTGAGCTGGTGCAATGGCGCATGTGCTCAAAGAGAGGGCTCTGCGTGCCACCTGTGTCATGCGTGCCATAAGTTCGCCACCACGGCCCTGTACCATTTCAGGCAAATGGCTGTCCAATCTCTTCTTGAAAACCTCCAGTGATGGAGCATCCACAACTTCTGAAGGGAAGCCATTCCACTGATGAAACATCATACAGGTAATCCCCGGAATGGGGAAGGATCTGCTCCGTTTTCAAAGGCTTCATAGACATCTATGGGGCATTTCAAAAGAAAGCAAATCCCTCCATTTTTCAAAGGCCTCATAGGCGCCTTTGGAGTATTTCAAAATGGAGGGATTTGTTCCATTTTCAATGGCCTCATAGGGATCTTTGAGGCATTTCAAAATGGAGCGAATCCCTCCGTGAAGCTTCCAATCTACATCAGGTCTACGTCTCGGTGAAAAGTGTCCTGGTGGTGGTGGGAAGGAGTTGGGGGGCGAGGAGCAGGAGACAGGCACCGCAAACACTTTTTGGGCTGAGAATGAATGGATGGGAAGTGGAAGCAGTTGTGGGGAGCAGGGGTGGGGGGAATAGGGTGAATGTTGCAGACCTGCAGTCGTTTGTAAGGGCGAACAACTGCCGTGGTGCTGCAACATTCGTAATTTTGGTACTTGCTCGTAAACATTAGGGGGTGCTTATCTCATAACTTCTAACAGGCGCTAAATGAATGCTCATAACCCAGGGATTGGCTGTATACTCCTTGCAGGTCAGTCAGACCTCCCAACTTCTCGGGGTGGGGGGGAAAGATCTCGCAAAGTTGGAAGCTCTGACTGAGCTTTCTAAAAACTGGTAGTCACATGGTCCTCTTTTGTTGCCCTGCATGCCAGAGGACAGAGCTAGAAAGCAGGTTAGTGGGCGAATGGTGGTTGCTGCAGCATTTTGCAGGAG
>JANHFL010132204.1:0-11137 GCA_032468155.1 Oxyrhabdium leporinum
AAGAAAGAAAGAAAGAAAGAAAGAAAGAAAGAAAGAAAGAAAGAAAGAAAGAAAGAAAGATAGATAGATAGATAGATGGATGCCAGGTGACCTCAGGAATAGGCTTGTACATTTAGATTGCAGCATTACTTACCACTAAATACCTTAACGTCAGGATTCTGTGAAATCAGGAACTTCCTAATGTTGCTTACTGCCTTACGAATAGGCTCATGTTTTTCCTTTTCTTGCCACACTGAAAGAGAAGTTTATTCATGCAGGGACTTTAGATGTGAGTTAATACTGTGACACATACACACCCAAGATAAATACCAGTTCATCTTAAATAGTAATCTATGGGTTTGAGGATTCATTTCGGTCTCCTTGAACCGGGAACAAATAAATTGCTTTTGATTCTTCAATCTCCTTCTGGTTACCGTGAAAATGATTGTTGGGGGGGGAACACTTTTAATCCCAAGCCATGTTGTTGTTCAAGTACTGTTTTATGCCAGTTGCATTAGGGGGGGTTGTTCCTATTCCCCTCCCCCAAATGCATCATCGTTGTCCCAAAGGTGCTTTTTCTAGAGGTAACTGGACTTTGTTTTTCCTTGAAGACACTTTGCTTCTCATCCAGAAGCTTCTTCGGTTCTCGCTGAATGGTGGAAAATGGAAGGCCTTGCACTCATCTGGCCATTTGCACTCTCTCTGAGAGCCATTGAGGCCATTGGAGGTTTATCTGTGTCCTCAGAGTCACCAGAATAGTCAAAAGTGTGTGGAACCTTCTTGGAACTGCTGAAAAGACTGTGATGTAGACCGGAGATGAGTAGTGTTGTGTCCCTCTGTTGAGAGAGGGCCATTCAATTTTAATTTAGATGGCTTCTTTGACCCCTTTTTAACTCTTGCCTTGCTGTGACATTATTATCTTTGACCCCTCTTTCAAAGAGGCCGTCCACATTAAAATTGAACACCTTATTAAATAAAACGAATGAAAATTAAAATCTCAACAATTCCACTGGTTAATTTTTCTCACTGTTGGGGAATTTCTCCTTGGTTCTAGGTTTCCTCTCTCCTTGGTTAGTTTCCATCCATCTCCATGTCCATCCAGGAAAAATGAAGCAGGGGGTACATTTTTCCAGCTCCTGAATGACTGATGTTTCATCTAATTTTTGAATCAGCTCTTGGAGGACTTGGGAACAATGCTTTCCCCCCCATGAGGGTAATTTCCCCTCCTTTCCTACTCTACTCATCGGTTCTTTGGGCTTTGCCATCATCATCGTCTCTGCTCGCCATGGAGATGTGTTTCGGTCACCATGCTTCCACCGGCAGCCCAAAGCAATAGTCATTCTTGTGCCACGTTCTCCACTTGGATGGGGAAATGGGATCGGAGCCTAACCCTTTGGCGCATGAGAAGTGGCTGATACCCACTTAACGGCCAGACAAGTTTCAGCCTGCCTGCTTTTGCCCTTGCCGGATCTAGCCCTCAATCCCTGTGATTAAAGAAGGGGACAGAGGTACCTGTGCTACGTCTTCAGCTCTTGGTACCTGGGGAATTCCAGAGAGATGGTGGGGACATCACTGGTACTGATTTCGACTGAGATTTTCTTTTGCTGGTATTTTATGTTGCGCGCAAGGCACCAATAGACACTGCAGCCATTCTTTCTAAATTGCCAACTCTGCATGTTTTTGTTCTGGGTAGAAAATGATCCTGTGTGGAATCCACTGAATAATTAGAAACTTACCCAGAATGACCATCCATACAATGAACACAAGAAGGAAGATGAGAAGTATAAGACATATTGTGGCACAGTCGTGTCCCATGAGGAATTGTATTATCACGGTTTTAGTACCTGTTTTGGGGAAACAAACACAGGAAAAACTTATATTCAGTATTACCGCCAAGGACTTCACTGTTTATGATGCATCCCCGTGTGCTTCCTCTGACAGCATCCCAGGCTTAGCAGGGGGTCTGCATTCCTTCTCTGCCTGGAGAGGGTCCGGATCCTCCCTTCCCCATAGCCACCCTGGAGATGGAAGGCTGTGGGGAGGGCGGATCAGCACCAGGCTAGAAAGATGCTCAGAGGTGCAAAGACATCTAGTTACAAGCTTTTTAACAGTTAAATCAATATTAGTAGCATTTCATATCAGAAAGGGTTGGTTCCAAAATTCACTTACTGGGTGGAGGCGGCGGCGGCGGTGGACGTTTTGATTTGTGACCTAGAAAATAACACAGTGTGTTTTTACATCCAACTTAAGCAGCTATCGTGGTTTATATACCGTCGAGCCATGTGGGGCATTTGTTCCTAATTAACTACAGTAGTCCACGACTTACAACATTTACTTGACTGTTCAAAATTACAACAGCGTTGAAAAAAGTGAGTTATGACCATTTTTCACACTTACGACCATTGCAGCATCCAAATGGGGACATGATCAAAATTCAGATGCTCGTATTTGTGAGGGTCATGTGATCCCCTTTTGTGATCTTCTGACGAGCAAAGTCAGTGGGGAAGCCAGATTCATTTAACAATCGTGTCACTAACGCCACCTCTGCGGGGATTTGCTTAACAACTGCGGCAAGAAACCTTGTAAAAATGGGGCAAAATTCAGTTAAGGAATGTCTTGCTTAGCCACAAAAATTTGGGGCTCTCTTGTGGTTGTAAGTCGAGGACTACCTGGACAGGTGACAGAAAGTGCCGGTTCTCGCTGTGCGTGGAAAAGAAGGCGGTGCTTTGTGGGCAAGTGATGGATCTAACCCCCCTTTGGACTCTTTTCATCTGGCTGTCCTCCTAGAGGTGCCTGGGCTGCCAGATGTTAGTCTGCATTTCAATGCATGCCCATCATGCTCTCGTTGGGGGATAAGCCACGGATGGAAAAAGCAGAAAAAGCAGGGCGAGAAACATTAATCCCGCAACAAAATGGAAGCGCTGGAAAGAGGGCAGCATATCTAAGCTCTAGTTTAAACACCACCGCCATTCCCTGCTCCTCACGAAGCCTATTTTCCGAAACCGTCCTTCCTCCTATTCCAGCCATATGGAATCCCATCACTAGGTGTGTTGTGCTTGTGCTTTAGAAGATGCTCCCTCCTATTCAGCTGCATCCAGCCACCGTTTTCTCAGCCTTCCCTTTCCTCTGGACCCATGCGCTCATCCTCCCTAAGTGGATATTCCCATCCAATCTGCAGTAGTTCACTAAAGGAAACTACTGTACTGTCTAAGGGGCTGCCCCAAGGAAGAGGGGGTCAACCTATTCTCCAAAGCACCGGAAGGCAGGACAAGAAGTAACGGGTGGAAGATCATGAAAGAGAGATCCTTAGGCAAAAGGACGAGTAGATTCTCTTGGGAGACAGACAGCCCTGAGGAAATGCCAACGACTGAAGAACTGGGCCTTGGACAGGCTAGCTAAATGGAAGGCGCTTACATGAAATGTTCACACAAACAGAGGCAAATATACGTGTCCCAGTATAATGTTGCAGGATCCAGTCTGAGTTGGTCACCAGGACCCGAGATTTATTCTTCCAAGCTTTGAGGCTGGTGTTGGAGCCCATCATCAGGGAACGTCTCTCTCTCTCTCCAGAAAGTGTGCCCAGAGTTGTTCTATGCATTGTATTGTATGGTGGCTGGTTGTGTGTAGATTTTTGGTTGGGGTGTTGATGGCAGGCTATTAAGTTATTAATTGTTGTTTCTTTGTGCCGTCATGCCCTCGGCTCTACATACCTGATAGCCTGACAATAAATCAGCACTCTTATTGACTGGCAAGGGGCCCGTTTCCCGGGCTTCAATCATTTCTCTGGCTACTTTTCTCCCTGCCCGGCCAACAATCTTAGCAGCTGAATGCATGCCCTTGTTCATTGCAATGTGGGGCTGCCAATGAGTTCGGGTCTCCTTGTCTAATCGCTCGCTGGCGTTCTCACCGTCTCCATCTGTCTTAAACAGTCACAGAGGCAATCCATGCAGGCAATCCAGTCAATTACATTAGAAGTTTCTACTGCCTCCAAATCATCTTTGCGTGAAATGTTCATCTTAGGAGTAGATTAAACTCCCACCACTCTTTGACGGACTTACGATGCTGGAAGAAGACTCATCCCAGGTTTGACCAAGGAGGAGGCCACACTTTGGACCCCGGAGCCACCATTGAGAGGCCAACAGCATTCAGTCTTTTCTGGACTTAAAAACTCTTTTAGCCTCTCTTGCCTAAGAAACCGTTCCTGCCTATCTCCTTCTAGGCAATTTGCTTGCTATCTGCAGATCTGCCCCTCGGCCACCTCCGTTTCCTTTCCGAAGAGACAACTGACAGCATCCCAGGCTCCTGTCAGAAAGCAGGGGGTCTCCATTCCTCCTCCTGACTAGAGGGGGCCCAGACCCTCCCTTCCTCTCTCGCACGGGCCTCCTTCCCATTGCTAGGTACGCATCCCCACAGTCAACCAGGTGAGGGAAGGCTGATGGGGAGGGTGAAGCAGCGTCAGACCTTCAAGAAGCCCATGCAGCTAATTACGCTTCAAAATATAAGATCCCCCCAAAAAAGTAAAGTAACGTTAGTAGCATTCTGCCTAAAAGAGCTGTCTCATTACAAAACTTACATACCTTTTGATTTTCGTTTTTCTGCACCATCATGAGTATGAGCTAGAAAATGACAGAGTATATTGGGTTTAATTTAATATTCCAGTTTCATGACTGCCTGCTCTGGAACAACTCTGGGTAGCTTAAAAGTAACATTAAAAGTAATGCATATGAAAAGCAAAGCAAAGACAGTTGATGGAAGACCAGGCCCTAATGTCATGCAATATCATTCTAGGGGGTAGGAGCCATCACTGGGAAGACACCCCTCCTGCATCTGTATGGCGCTGCTTGATAGGACCCAAAGGAAACCGACTGTAGCTGACCACACTGGGCAGGTCAGAGCGCAGGAAGACATGCGATCCCACTGGTGGCTGGACTGAAGGCCACAAAGAGCTTTATAGGCGATAACCAGCAGCCTGAACTGCACCCAGAACTGCACAGACAATCAATGCTGCTCGCGAAGCGGTGGGGACATGCACACGGTCACCATTGCACATGCTGCTGCATTCTGGCTAGCTGTAGCCCCCGAGTGGCCTTCCAGGGCAGCCCCACGTAAAGCACGTTACAGGAGTCCAATTGCAAGGTGAAGATGACATCATCGTTCTAAGGAGTCTCCTGGGCTGGGAACAGGTGCAACTGGGATACCAGATCGACCTGTGGAATAGCTCTCCTCACCGCAGCTTCCACTTCCTCCTTGAGCAGGAGCTGGAAGTTCAGGAGGACCTCCCTTCGTGTACCCGTCCTGCCTGGGGAAATGTCACTTCATTAATGACCGAAGAAGGAATGTCCTTGGGCAACAAAGCCACTTGGTCTTCTCAGGACTGGGTTTGAGCCTCTTTCTCCCCATCCTGGCTTGCAAAGCCTCCTGTCGTGGATCAGGACTTTAAGAACGTCACTTGTCCCAGGATTCGGATGCAGAACTGGGTATGATCAGTGTGACGATGACCCCAGAGCTCAAACTGATGGATGGCCTCACCCAATGCTTCATCTAGATCAGGGGTCTCCAAACGGGGCCACTTTAAGACTTGTGGACTTCAACTCCCAGAATTCTCCAGCCAGCAAGCGCACGAGTCTTAAGGTTGCCAGGTTTGGAGATCTAGAAGTTAAGCAGAGCCAGAGAGAGAATTGACCTCTTGCCCTCATCAACACCAGTTAACACAGGCCAGAGAGGAAGGAGGAGACCAGTGCCAGTAAACCATTACTCTCAATCCCTGAAGCTTCCCTCAAAGGGGGCCTCCCTGGCGACTCTGTATATTCCCGTGGTTTTCATCTAATTAAAAGTAGTTTGTCCCTTAAGGTGCAGTCCAGTTGCTAGGTGACTTCACCTCTCTCCAACCACCCGTGTGAATGTCCTTGGTTACCAAGAGGAAGTATTTTGCTTTGACTACAACACCCCAGCTATCTGTATTCCCTCCTCCCTATCCCTCGGCTCCAGTGTGACAGCCCCGAAGCCTCAAAACGGCTTCAGGGTTGACACCTGCCTTAGGCATGAAAGCCAGCTGGGTGGCCTGGAGCCAGTCACGCTCTCTCAGCTCAGCTCAACTCACCTTAGAGAGTTGCTGTTGTGAGAAAAACAGGAAGAGAAGGGCATATCGGTTATCTTTACTGCCTTGAGTCATTTGTAAAAATAATAACGGCAGGATATAAACAAACAAACAAATAAATATTCTGGTTTCAGTCATAAGATCCAAAACAGCTGAAATAATAGCATTCCGGTTGAAATGGCTAACTATTATACCATTTTACATACCTTTTTGTGTTTTTTTTCTTTTTTCTTTCACTTGCTCTTCTTCGCCAGGAATTGGGACTAAAGCACGAGAGAATATGTTTAGTTTAATTGAGGGTTCAAGGCTGCTCACTCTGGAACAGCTCTCAGTGGCTTACAAGGAATAACACTGAGAAGTGATGTATGTCAGAGAAAAGAAGGGGCAGGTGATCGGAAGAACAATCCATAATGGAGATTGTGGCCATCCAGGTCATGGTTAGGGTTGTCCCAAAGGCAACTGGATTTTCTGGTTTGTTTGTTTTTTAACATTTTGTTTTTCACCTAAGAAGTTTCTTCAGTTTCCTCTAGCCTTGGTTTCAAAAAACCAAAAAGTCCAGTCGCCTTTTGGAAAAGCATCCTTGGGAAACCCATAACGGAGAAAGCCAAAAAAGGGGGGGAGACCCAGAAGTGTTCGACCGGTCATCCTACCTGCAAGGCCAGATTTTCAGGAATACGTGAAACATCAATAAAGTGCCAGCAATATGGATGACATTACTTAGTTGACAAGACCCAGAGCAGCCAGGCAGGCTGAAATATAGGGAGATGTGGGATTTCCACTGGCAGTTAGGACGTAGGAGATAACCAGCATCTTGAATTACACCCAGAAGCCAGCTGGTAACAAGCACAACTTGTGAAGTGAGGGAGACACATGAACACACCATGATACATCCAGTTCTGCCTGCACCATTACGTTCTGGCTCAGCTGCAGCATCTAGGAGCTCTTCCAACATATCCCTAACATTAACAGAGGAATTGAATCAAGACCACCTGAAGTGTTAGATTAAAAAAAAGTTAAATGCTTCCCTTGTTCAGTCGTGTCCAACTCGAGGGAGCGGTACTCACCTCCGTTTCTTGGCCAAGGGAGCCAATGTTGTCTGAAGACATTTTCTGTGGTCAGGTGGCCAGCATGGCTATACGCCAAAGGTGCAGGGAACGCTGGTAACTTCCCACTCAAGTAGCGCCAATTGATCACTAGAATTTGCCTGCTTTCAACCTGCTAAGTGGGCAGGTTGGGTCAAGGACTGGCAGCTCAACCCATTGCACTGGGCTCAGGTCTCGAACTGACAAGCTCAGCATTTTTAACCGCTGAGCCATCGCGTCCCACGTAAGTGTTAGTACCACTTTATAATGCTTGCTAAGGCCATGCTTGGAATAGCGCATCCAGTTTTGGTCATCACAGTGTTTAAAAGATGCTGAGACTCTAGAAAGAGTGCAGAGAGGAGCAAGAAAGATGATTGGGGGACTGGAGCTTAAGACATAGGACGTATGGTTGCAGGAATTGGGTATGTCTAGTTTAGCAAAGAGAAGGAGTAGGTGTGACAGCATAACAGAATCCAATACTTGAGGGGCTGTCACAAAGAAGAGGAGGTCAATCTATTCTCCAAAGCACTTGGGGGCAGGACAAGCAGCAATGGATGGAAAGTAATCAAGGAGAGGGCCAATCTGGAACTAAGGAGAAGGTTTCTGACAGGGAGAACAATTAATCAGTGGAATGGCCTGCCTCTGGAAGTTGTGGGTGCTTCAACATTGAAGGCTTTTCAGAAGAGATTGGACAGCCACTTGTCTGAAATGGTCTCGGGTCTCCTGCTTGAGCAGGGGGCTAGACTAGGAGACCTAAGGTCCCTTCCAGCTCTGTTATTGTGTAAATTCTAGGGAAGTCTCATGTAAATCACCCTAGAGTAGTCCAATTGCAAGCCAAACAAGGCATCCTGAGTGGCCTCCTGGTCCTCAGGTGCATCTGGCACATCTGTAGAAAGACTCTCCTGGCCAAAGCTTCCACCTGTTCTGGGATGGAAGGAGCAGAAACTCGGAATCCAGGAGGACCAACGTTTCTCACGCCTTGCAAACTCTTGAAAGGCCAAAGATGGGATTTCTCTAGAGTTGGGTGGGAGGGGCAAACAAGCTCATTTGATGTTGTTATGATGTAGATCTGAATATTGATGTGTGATTGTTAGACTTTTTATCTTGCTTCTCTTTAGGAATTCTCATCTTTCTCTAAAAGATCCACAATATTTATCCCGTTCCCTGAGAACTGCTTCCCAGCAGCTCCGTCTTGATACTCAGTACTCTTATATCGTATGCTACACAATGAAACTATTTTCTTTATTACATTAAATGTATATGCCGTCCATCTCATGGTTTGCGTATAATATTGGGTGGTCAGATAGAGCTTACATACTTGATGGTCGATGTTTCTTTGCTTCATGGGCTTTCTTTGGGCCTACAAAAATGAGAGAATTTTGTTTTACATTCAGTTTTGAAGCCTTCCTTACTAATATTTAAAAAAAACAACCCCCATTGCTCCCAAAGGAATGGTAATTGGTGAAAACCCATTCCCCAACTGCGTAGCTTAGAAGCTGATGCGTGACCACCAAGTGAGGGATCCAATCCAGGCTTGGATTCTTTTCATCCTGCTGAGATTTTAGAGGTGGATTGGTTTCCAGCGGATATTCCACCCAACACAGAGACCCCTTGTGCAATTAATCCCTTTCAGAATAAACAAAATTATAAAAAAATGCCGAAACGGAGCAAAAATAAGCCAATGCAGTTAGAAACATTAGGAGAAATGAATTCAGAAAATATAAATGTACAGGTAGTCCTTGACTTACTATAACAATTCAGTCCAGAATTTCTGTTGCCATGTGAGACAGTTGTTACGTGAATGTTGCCCCGTTTTACGACCTTTCTTGTCACAGTTGTTAAGTGAATTGCTGCAGTTGTTAAGATAGCAGCCCAGTTGATGAGGGAATCTGCTTTCCCCATTGACTTTGCTTGCCAGAAGGTCGTAAAAGGGGATCACGTGACTGCAATGCTGATAAATATGACTCAGTTGCCAAGCAGCTGAATTTTGATCACGTGGCCACAGAGAAGCTGCAAGGGTCTTAAGTGTGAAAAACGATCCTAAGTCACTTTTTGCAGTGCCGGTTGTAACAGTCGCTGAGTGAACTGTCGTAAGTCGAGGACTACCTGTAATGTAAGAGATCTCAGGTTTCTGCCTGGCCTTCTGTTATCTACAAAGATCAATGGGTTTAGTTTGCATCTTGCAAAAAGAATGTTCTGATAAAATTTACAACAGGCCGTTGTGAGCTGCAAGGCCACATTCCTTAAGTCTTAATTCCTTTATTAAAGAGTCCCAGTCACCTGGAAACTGATTTTCCCCACTTCCCACTCTGGAATGCCTGCCTGGACCCTACTTGGCTCCCCCCCCATTCAGCCCCCTTACAGTCTGGAGTGCCTGCCCGTGGCACCACCCTCGCCATACCCAGAATGTACAACTGCAGCTCTCAGTCACTGGCCTGCTTCTCTTGGGACTACCTCCTCTTCCTGCTTAATGACCCATGTGGTCTTAAGGTTGCTGCGGCAACTGGGACTGTGGAATTGCCATTGCTAAGCGATGCAGTTGTATGACTTGCCATTTACTGCTGCATTCTTATCGATTCCAACTGCCATCATAACCTGAGGACCTGCACAAATCTATTTACAGGAATGATCAGGCACAAGGACCTAGCAATGCACAATGAGTGGCATGCTTATTGCTACCCGCCTATAGGCAGGAATTTTGCCAAACTAAAGCAGTCAGTCTTTGCTGTTCAGTCACTAAGTTGTGCCCGACACTTTGCGCAACCCCATGGACCACAGCAAGCCACCACCACCCCGTCCTCTGCTGTATCCTGGAGTTTGTCCAAATTTGTGTTCATTGCATCAGTTATCCTATCTAACCATCTAGTCCTCTGCCGTCCCCTTCCGCTTTGGTCTTCCCAACATCAGGGTCCTTTCCAAGGAGTCCTCTCTTCTCAGTTGGTGGCCAAAGTATTTGAATTTCAGCTTCAGGATCTGCCCTTCCCAAGGACTGTCAGGGTTGACTTCCTTTAGGGTCAACTGATTGGATCTCCTTGCATTCTCAAGTCTTCTCCAACACCGCAATTCCAAAGCGTCAATTGTTCTCCCCTGTTCTATAAAAGAGGGCTCCCAATTGAAAAGAAAGCCCATCACAACTAAAGGTCAAGGTTTCTCCCTGTCCAGACTTTCCCTCTCTAGGGGTGGTGCTCATCTCCGTTTCTTAGTCAAGGGAGCCAGCATTGTCCAAAGACCCTTTCTGTGGTCATGTGGCCAGCATGACTATATGCCAAGGCGCACAGGACTCTGTTACCTTCCCACCATTAGTGGTACCTACTTATCTACTCGCATTTGCCTGCTTTCAAACTGCTAGGTGGGCAGGAGCCAGGGCAAGTAATGAGAGCTCACGCCATTCGGACAGTGCTCTAGTCTCGAACCCGGGCTCTCGGCTTTCCAACTGACAAGCTCAGCGTCTTTAGCAATACCAATAGCACTTAGACTTATACACCGCTTTATAGTGCTTTACAGCCCTGCGCTCTCACCACTGCACCATTGAGGCTCCATCCCTGTGCCAATCTGCCCCCATCACAACTAAACTAGCATTAATAGCATTCTGCTTAGGATAGAAGGTGAGCTGCAAACGCTTACGTACCTCCTTCACGATGTTCATGTCGTTTCTTTTGATGAGTTGCTTTCTTTGAGTCTATGAGAAGGCAAAATGCTTGTTTACATCCAGTTTAACTATTACAGTATGGAAACGATGGATCTGACCTGCTTTTGGAGTTTCCAGGCGGCTTTCTATCCTTGATTAAAAATATTCCTACAGGAGCACCTTGCAATCTAATCCCTTTGGAGGTGGCCAACATTATTATATATGCAGAATAGGAACAAGAAATAAAAGAGCAAAGAGACTTCCGGTTTGGCATCGCTGGGTTGAGGACAGATCTTCCGGGACCTGTCTGTCCTATGACTCCGTAAAGCCGAAAAAAACAGCGTCTACCGG
>JANHFL010132759.1:0-11123 GCA_032468155.1 Oxyrhabdium leporinum
TAATCCATTCCAACACCACAAATGTGCAGGGCTTTCTCCTCAAAAGTCCCTCATATTATTTTCTAATCTATTAAAAAAAATGCCATATTTTTCAGAGTATAAGACACTCCGAAGTATAAGAGGCACCTAGCTTTGGGAGAGCAAAACAAGGGGGAAAAAATCTGCCTCTACCTACCTCCCAGCAATTTGCCTCCTTGCAGTAAACAGCAAAAACCTGTTTCAGCTTCATCACAGCCTGATTAGCATAAACAGCTGATTTTCTCTTGAATCGGCCTCCCGAATATCAGCTGTTTCAGGCTGCAGGGATCTCCAGCGCAAGGGAAAATAATCTGCCTTTGCCTCCCAGCAATTTGCCTCCTTGCAGCAAACAGCAAAAACTCTGCAGTGTCTTAGCAAAGGGTTTGCCCAAACCTCCA
Source organism: Oxyrhabdium leporinum (assembly GCA_032468155.1). Taxonomy (NCBI): domain Eukaryota; kingdom Metazoa; phylum Chordata; class Lepidosauria; order Squamata; family Cyclocoridae; genus Oxyrhabdium; species Oxyrhabdium leporinum. Next base: position 417 of record JANHFL010132759.1, read on the forward strand.
CGAACCCCCAGCAGCCCACCCCTAAACCTCTCTGCTCTTACCTTCTGACTCTTCACCCAAGTGGCTTCAGAGTGGGGAGTAACCCTTCCACTGTACTAAGTACTGTAGCCTCCCCTTATACAGCCTAGAATCCAGGATTCTGTTCACTTCATAATGGGTTTCTCCTTGCACTATGATGGGATCTGGGACTACCCGAACTACTGGCCTTAGCTCCGAACCTATTACCAGCTTCAGTAAACTGCTGTGGAAGACCAGATGTACTTTCCCCAACAGGGGTGGGAGTTTCAGCTCCACTCTGACTGGGTTAATGATTTTTACGATAGGAAAAGGTCCTATAAACTTAGGACCCATCTTTTTACAGGGCAATTCAGCTTTAGGTATTTGGTAGAGATGTAAATTTTCTCCCTATGTGAAACGGCCTCTGGAGGGGGTGGGGGGATTGCTTTTTCTCTGCCTGTTCTTTTTCCATCTCTGTGGCTTTTGTTAGTACCCATTTTATATTTCCCCACGCATCCTGTATGGAGTCTACCCATTCAGTCACACTTATTGACAAAGGGTACCCAGGCATTGGGACAAAATCCACCCCTGTGGCCACCTTAAAAGGCATAAAGCCCATGCTGCTATGTACAGCATTGTTGTATGCCACCTTAGCAAAAGGCAATAGGTCAGCCCAATTGGTTTGTTGGTAATTGACATAGCACCTCAAGTACTGCTCAATGATTGTGTTAGCTCATTCCACTGCCCCATCGGTACAAAGATGAAAAGCCGAACTAAGCCCCTGGGAATACCCAATTAACTTTATGAACTCCCTCCAGAATTTTGCCATGAACTGGACCCCCCAATCAGATATGATTCTTTTTGGGACTCTATGCAGTTGGTAAATATGCTTCAGAAACAGCTTCGACAGTTTGTGTGCTGAAGGGAAGCTGGAACAGGCAATGAAGTGAACCTGCTTGAAAAAAGATCAATTACTGTCCAAATGATGGTGTTTCCCCCATTTTCTGGGAGTTGCAGATAAAGTCCATTGCTATTTCCTCCCAGGTTTGTGATGGCTCAGCTACTTGTTATAGCAGTCCAGGTGGTTTTCCAGGCCTTTTTTCATCATGGCTCATACCACACAACTTTTTACATAGTTTTCAATGTCATTTTTCATCCCTGGCCACCAAAATTGTCTTCGTACCAGATTCAATGTCTTTAAGAATCTAAAGTGGCTGGCTTGCTTGGCATCATGGCTTCTTTTCAAGACTTGGACACAGAGGGTGCTGTGGATGTACAATTTGGGACCTTTCTATGCTAACCCATTGCAGGAGGTTAGAAGTTGTTCATTGTCTCTGAATCAGGGGTCAGTTTGCAGCTTGGTTCTGAGCTTCTGGGTTAGCTCTCCCCCCCCCCAGCTCGCCCAATCATTTTTATGTCTTCTGTCTTGTAGTGACCTTTGCTGCCTTCTGAGGGGAATGATGGCATTGACCAGTTCTTCGTGGCTGCTTTTGTATTGTGGCATTCAGGATAGGGCATCTGCCAGGAAATTCCTCCCCCCAGGGATGTATTTTAGAGTGAAGTAAAGTACTGCTCCCATTGAACTTGTTTGGGAGGGAGTTTCTGAGGGGTCCTAAGGGCTTCCAGATTTTTGTGATCAGTCCATACTTCAAACGGCACTTGGCTGTCTTCTAGGAAGTGCCTCCAGGTTAATAGTGCCCAATGGACCATAAAAGCCTCCTTGTTCCACACACACACCTTTTGTTTGGGGTTGGTGAGTTTTCTGGAGTTATAGGTGCATGGTTGAAGGTTCCGCTCTTTGTTTTTCTGGAGGAGAATGGCCCCCATGGCTACATCACTGGTGCCTGCCTGAATGATGAAAGGTTCTTCAGGGTTAAGATGTTTTAGGACCAGTTCCTCTGCATATAGCCATTTGAGCCTCTCAAATGCCCCTTGGCACTCCATATTCCACTCTAGCAGTTGGTTAGGCCATGGTTTCCCCCCCCCCTTTCCCTGTCTTTAGCAGTTTGATAATCAGCAGGGCTTTTTTGGTGAAGGAGATGATGAACTACCAGTAGCAGTTACCAAGCCCCAAAAAGCTTTGCATTTGCTTGGGGGTTCGAGGGGGTTGCAACTCCAGGATGGCTTTTACTTTTCCTGGGTTCATTTCTATCCCTTCACTGGATACTCGATAGCCTAGGTAGTCAAGGTGGATCTTATGGAACTTGCATTTGGACAACTTAGTATATACGTTTGTGTCATGGTCCCATCAGAGCCTGAGTCTGTGGAGGAAGACCAGCCAGAGCTGGGGCCAATGGAGGTCAAGGGCAGCCTTGTTGGGTCTGGAGGAATGCGGGGAGGAGCAGGACAAGGCAGCCCCGGGTCCCTCAGCTCTGGGATGGCTTGTCAGCAGGGAAGAATGGGAGCAGGATGACTGAGGAGGGAAGAGAGGGCAGGCAGTGGAGATGAGGAGCGACAGAGCTCAGTCAACAAGCAAGGACCGCCCCCTCCTGATCCCTGAGCACAGAGAGTGGAGAAGAGGTGGGAGCAGTGGAGGCTGACCCAATGACTCGGGAGGAAAGAGCCCCACCCCTCTTCACAAGGCACACCTGGGGACTGAGGCATTGTGGGGAAAGGCACTTGTTGGGAACAGGCACTGAATTCATGGAGTTTTGTGTGCCATTGCAAATATCTGGATTTCGCTGGACTTCTTGCCTTCTTGCTGTTTTGCTTCTTTGCCTCACTGGACTTCTTGCCTGGAAGCCATTGTGCTAACAACGTTTTGCTGGACTACTCGCAGCCAGAAGCTGCCAGAGGTGTGTGTGAGTGCTTTGCTCCGGGACTTGCCATAAACATGGGAGTGTTTGGGGGAAAATTGGGGCAATAAAGAGGAGATTGAACTATCAGCTGGATGTGTGCCTTGCCACAGGTCATCACATTTTGTTCCTGAAACTTTTCAATTGGCTCCCCTTTTCAGCTTGTTCCCCTGTACCACGCTGGGTGACAATGGATCTGTCAACCCTGAATTGAACCTGGCTGAGGCCATCTTGGAGGCTTCAAGGTTGCCACACAACAGAGGGAGGGGGAAATAGCTAGATGGGTTTCATAGTCAAAACAATAAAGATTTCCTGTGGGAATCAAGGACATTCTCACAGGTGGCTGGCCAGAGAAGGAATGAAGTAACCAAGCAACCAGCCAGCACCTTGATTGGACAGTGTGACCAGTGACTTGGAAGAAAGGGGACACTTTTACTTTTTAATTAGGTGAAATTAATTAGGAACTTTCAGAATTGGCTTTCACCAGTTGTGCCAATATGATGCATCCAATAAATTGTTCTTTGAGGAATTTGCCTGCATCAGAGTTCTGTTTTTTATGGATGCATTTCTTGGAACACTGACAGAATTAACTTTGCATGGATAATGCACAGTTATCCCAGCAGGTGGCCCTCCTCTCTGTGCAGCTTGTACAGCTGCTAATGCCCTGTAGTGGTGCCAGATAAATTTGATGGCTTGCTGGCTTTCCAGCATTTTTTGGGCAGTGCCAGCTTTACATGAGCCTCTGGCCCATGGACTTCCCCACTGACCGGGATAAGGTGGGGTTTTTAATCAGCTTTTTTATGGGGTCAGTGGCATGTTGGGCAATGCCCCTGCTAACCCAGTCCAACCCGCTGCTGGATGACTATGCTGAGTTTTGCTGTCAGCTACAGGTCATGTTTGAGGACCCTGTTAGGGCCAGATGGTGAACTAGCAGCTGAGAGAGTTGTGGCAGAGGTGTCTCTCTCTCGCAGAATACATAGCTGACTTCCGGATGGTCTGTCAGGACCTGCAATGGAATGAGGCAGCACTCATGGACCAGTTCCAGGAAGATCTTTCATTGGATCTCCTGGACAAGCTGACATGCACCGAATGCCCCAGCACACTGCAGGATCTCATGCACCTGTGCCTCCGCATTGATGTGTGGCTCCATCAGCAACGGTTGCAACAATGGACAGAGGCCTCACCTGCACCTGCTAAGTTGGTGCCTCTTTTGTCACTGCCCCCTAGATGAGCTGATGCAGTTGGGGGCCACATGACCCCACCTGACCCAAGCTAAAAAGGATTGCTGGTGCCGTGAAGGTCTTTGCTTGTAATGTGGAGGCTAGGGCCATATGGCAGCCAAGTGCCTTGCTAAGGGACTCAAAGCAGCAGTTGGAAATGGGCAGGGCCCAGCCTAGAGGCTCCTTAGGCTGGGCTCGCTCAGCAACGGGCCAGTCACCTCCACCACAGCCGACTCCATGAGGCACGCTCACCACAGTGAGTGTGTTTGTGCCTGGTCAGGTAGCAGTGGAAGTCCAGGCCCTGGTGGACTCAGGGGCCACCACCAATTTCACAGACTCAGCCTTTGCCATGCAGTGATTCATCCCCCAGCAGCAGGTGTCACCACCCATCTTGGTGGAGACTATTAATGGTTGGCCTCTTCATTCTGCCCTGTGGTTGCTGCAACTAAACTCCTTCACATGCGCATTGGGCCGCATATGGAAGAAGCCATGTTCTATGTGGCCACAGTGCCCCACTTTCTGGTGATGCTGGGGCTGGAGTGGTTATGGGCTCATGATCATTTGGTCATCTTGGGCAGTGCAGTTCCCCAGTACGAAGTGGCCCACTTGCATGCCTGTACAGAGGTTGTGGGTACGCACTTAGAATTGGACCTACCTGCAGAGTTGGTGGATGATTCCATGTGTTTGGGGAAAAAGAGGTGGATCGGTTTCCATTGCACTGGTCTTATGACTGCTCAATTGATTTGGTTCCCGATCCTAAATTGCCAGTGGGTCAGATCTACGTCCTTTTGGAACCAGAGTTGGCAGCATTGTGGTACTTCATCAACAAGAACATCTGGAAGTGGTGCTCTTTGTCAGTAATAAGTTGGGGGAGCTGCAACTGTGCTGGGATTATTGCAAATTGATGTGATTATAGTACGGAACCAACTCATCAAGCAGCTTCATAAGGCCAACATCTTTACAAAGTTGGGCTTACAACCTGGTCTGAATTCATGCTGGCAATGAGTGGAAGACAGCCTTCCGGATGCCTTATGGACATTTTGAATACACCATGATGCTGTTTGGCTTGACCAATGCGCACAGTGTATTCATGCATTTTATGCATGACATCTTCAGGGACTTGCTGGATTAGTTCGTGGTCATCTACCTTGATGACATCTTGATCTACCTGTTGTCCCTGCAAGAACACTAGAAACATGTGCGGCTGGTGTTACAGATTTGCGGGATAACCACCTCTTTCAAAAGCAGGAGAAGTGTCAGTTCGCACAAACAATGATCAATTTTCTGGGTGATCACATCTTGCCTGCTAGTCTGGAGATGGACACAGAGAAAGTAGAGTTGTTGTAGGGATGGCAACTTCTGTGGTGGGTGAAAGACATGCAGCGACTGCTGGGGTTTGCGAACTATTATCGCATGTTTGTTCCCTGCTTCACTACCTTGACTGTTCCCCTTGCCAATCTGCTCAAGAAAGGAAAAAAGTTCCATTGGGGTTCTGAGGAGCAGGAGGCCTTTGATGCCCTGAAGGCTGCTTTCACCCCCGAGCCCATCTTCAAGCATCCTGATTCTTTCAGGCCGTTCATGATGGAGAAAGATCCATTGAATGTGGCCATGGGGCAGTGCTCCTGCAGGTCTATGCCCCTGCAGGTACCTTGTTCCATCTGCCTATTATTCCTGGAAGCTGTCAGCATTGGAGTGAAATTACACCATATGGGACAAGGAGCTATTGGTGGTTAAGGTCACCTTTGAGACATATCAGCACCATTTGGAGGGGGCCTGCCACCAGGTCAAGGTTCGGATGGACCATCGCAACCTGGAACATTTACGAACAGCCTGGATGCTGAACTAGCACCAGGTACAATGGTCACTGTTTTTCACCCAATTCGACTTTCGGTTGACGCGCTGTCCTGGAAGCCCGACTACACCCAAAAAGAGAACAAAATCCCACCTTGAACAGTGATTTCCTTGGAGCAGTTTGTGGCCACCGAGGAACCTGTGGATCTCCGGATTAAGATTTGGGTGGTGCAATGGCAGGATCCATTTGTGACAGTTTGTCGTTGGGAGCTGGATAGTGACAGAAGACAGGAAACCCCTTGGGCATACATGGAGGACATGGAAATTTCAAGACCACATCTATGTGCCTGGGGGACCCCTTCATGGCCTCATCCTGACACAGTGTGATGACAGCTTGATGGCAGGCCACTTTGGGGTTTTCAAAACATTACACCTCATATCCAGGACATTTTGGTGGCCACAACTCTGGCATGATGTGTCAGGATATGTGGTGTCATGTGGGCCTTGTTGACAGGTCAAGTATCCTACCGGTGTGCTCCCTGGACTCTTGCATCCGTTACCCACACCAGAAAGATCATGGGGGGTGGGGTGGTCACATTGGACTTCATTACCAAGGTGACCTCATCAAAGGACGCCGCAACAATCCTGATGGTGGTGGATATACTCGAAAGATGGTCCCTTTTATTCTATGTGCAGGTCTCCCTACTGCTTGAGTGATGATCCAGTTCATTGCCCATGTGTTTCAGCTGCATGGGTTACTGGACTGAGTAGTTTTTGACTGGGGAGTTCAATTCATAGCACACTTTTGGCAGACCCTACTCAGTGGACTGCAGGTACAGGCATGTATGTCATCCGCCCATCACCCCAAAACTGACTGGGGCACAGAGAGAGTGAATCCCATCTTGGAATAGTACCTCGCTGTTTCAGCAAAACCCAACAGGACAATTGGGCGGAGGTGCTGGTTGTGGCAGAGTTTGCCTACAACAATGCCCAGCATGCATCCACCTGCTTGTCCCCATTCTTTGCCAGTTACAGTTTCCATCCATGGTTCTTCCCATTGGCTCCGTCTGACTCCCTGGTACTGGCTGTGGATACGTCCTTCAAGAGCTTAAAACCATGCACCAGTGATTTGAAGCCAGCTGGGTTTGTAGACCAACATCGAGACATCCCTCCGTTAGCTGTGGGTGACCGGGTTTGGCTCTCCACACGGCATCTGCCGATGGCACAGCCATCCCAAAAACTTAATCATCACTACTTGGAGACATTTCCGGTTGAAGTGGTGATCAATCCTGGGGTATTCTGCCTATCCCTGCCATGGACCATGCAGATTCACCCAGTCTTCCACAGGTCATTGCTGATACCAGTATCGGCTGACAGCCTGCATCAGCCAGCTCCACTGCCACCGGGTCCAGTAGCCCCTCACAGAGTGGTGGAGTATGAAGTGGACAGCATTTGGGACTCTCACTGGTTTTGGGGCCAGTCCCAGTCCTCCTAGTATGGAAAGGCTATGGACCGGAGAACTTCACCTGGGTCGATGCCACTGATATCCACGACCCTCGTTTGGTCCACAACTTTCATGCCTGGTTCCCACAATGCCCCAGTCTGCATGGTCCCATGGAAGAAGGCCCTGAAGTGGGGGATAGTGTAATGGCTCCACTGGAGCCTGAGTCTGCAGAGGAAGACCAGCCAGAGATGGGGCTGACAGAGGTCGAGGGGGTGGCCTTGTTGGCTCCAAAGGAATGTGGTGAGGAGTAGAATGAGACAGCCCTAGGTCCCTTGGACCTGGGATGGCTTGCCAGCAGGGAGAAACAGAGGCAGGATAACCAAGAGAGGGGGGAAGAGGGGGCAGGCAGTGGAAATGAGGAGCGACAGAGCTCAGGCGACGAGCAAGGACTTCCCTCTTCTCATCCCTGAGCACAGAGAATGGAAAGGAGGCAGGAGCAGCACAGGCTGACCTGATAACTCGGGAGGAGAGTGCTCCGCCCCTCTTCACAAGGCACACCTGGGGACTGAGCCTTAAGGAGGTGCTGTAGGGAGGGGTGCTTCTCAGAAACAAGTACTGAATTCATGGAGTTTTGTGTGCCATTGCCAACATCTGGATTTTGCTGGACTTCTTGCCTTCTTGCTGCTTTGCTACTTTGCCTCACTGGACTTCTTGCCTTGAAGCCTTTGTGCTAACAGCATTTTGCTGGACTACTCTCAGCCAGAGACTGCTGGAGGTGTATGTGAGTGCTTTGCTTCAGGACTTGCCATAAACATGGGAGCATTTGGCGGAAAGTTGGAGCAATAAAGGGGAGTTCGAACTATCAGCTGACTGTGTTGCCTCCATGCCTTGCCCCGGGTGATCACAGGTTTGTGGCCAGGAGCTTTTTCAGCGGTGGTCAAGTTTAACATGCTCCTCCATTGTTTCAGTGAAGATGAGTATGTCATTCAAGTACACCAGGACCCCCTTATACAAATGCTCATGCAGCACCTCGTTGATTAGTCCCATGAAGACTGCAGGGGCTCCTTGGAGCCCAAATGGCATTACTTTAAATTGGAAGCTTCTCAGTGGGCAGATAAATGCAGTTTTCCATTCATTCTCATATTTAATCTTCACTCTGTAGTATGCCTCCCTCAGGTCTAGCTTGATGAAGATTTTTCCCTTTGCTAGATGGGCCAGCATGTCCTTCATTAAAGTGAGGGGGTATATGTTCTGCACCCACACACACCTCATTTATCCCTCTAAAATCAGTGCATAATCTCATTGTCCCATCTTTTTTTCTCCTTGAACAGTATGGGAGCAGCCACACAGGATTTTGCTGGTTGGATGAAGGCTCTGGCTAGGTTTTTGTTGATGTACTCCCTCAGCTCGTCATTTTCTTTGGAGTCATGGAGTACATTTTTGATTTGTGGAGTTTCAAGCCTGGCAGAATCTCATTAGCACAGTTGGTGGGGTGGTGGTGGTGGTAGCATGTCACATTCTTTCTCACTGAACCTCGGCTAGGTCCTGGTATTCTTTGGGGATTAGCTGGGTTCCTGGCAGTTGTTCTGATGCAGCCTTCATGGATTCGCTTCCTTTAGCTTCAGCTCAGTGCTGGACAACTCCTCCCTCTTGGCTGCTTTGTGGAGGGAGAGGGCCTCTCCCTAGCCTCATTTTTCTCTCTCCCCCTTCCCACCAGATTGTTGGGCCCCACTTGTCTAGCCAGGACAGTCCCAGGATTACTGCCTCGGTCATCTTCACAGCTATTATGAATTGAATAATCTCCCAATGTTGGCCCATCTCTAGCCACGCTGGCTCAGTGAGGTGCATTGCAGGAGACCCTCTTATCCATGATCCATTGACCTACTCAAACCTCATGGCTTGGGGCATCACTTGGATCCCTAGTTTCAGCACCATCGGCAGGCTAATTAGGCACCAGGTGCAGCCTGAGTCTATTAGGGTGTCCACCTCTCTCTGAACTCCTGGCTTTGGCACCATGATTTTAGCAGAGATGGCAAAGGGGCAGATGGATTCCCTTACCATCGGGTTGCCTTCACACTCATCTTTGCTGTCATAGGAGGCAGGCTGCTGGTCTCTGTCAGCTGGCATTCCCTCTCCCTCGGTTGAGGGGGAAGAGACCTTGACAGCCTGGCATGCCAACCTTGATTTCTCCCAGCAGCAGCTTTTTTTGGTTTGGACGATGTGGCTGGGGTTGCCTTCAGTTGGGGTGCCAGTGCTAGGGACTTGGTGGCTCGATGGCCTTGTTGGTTGCATCTGAAGCACTTGATGGGGGCTCCAGCCAGAGCAGCAGGAGGTACTGTGGGTGGAGTGGTGACAGATTGTCAACTGAACTGGTGGCCTTCTTGGCTTTGCTTGGTTTTTGGTTCAGGCATGCTGTGCTTGTTGTACTGCTTTACCTCAAGGTTCAGTGCTATGGTCATCCGGTACCACCAAGTGGTAGACCAGCAGTTGGTCTGGCCACTGCCTCAGTTTGCCGGCCACTCTGCAGAACTGCCAATCTTACTCCTTCACTGGCCTTGCCCTTCTTCTTCAGGTCTTGGATTTCCACTTCAGCCTGCAGGGCTTGGGACTCATCCTTGAATCTGGGTCTTAATTCCTCCAGGAAGGCATCAATCTTCTCCAGCTCTGGTGCATCTTTGTTGTGGAGTCTCATCACCCACTCTGCAGCTTCCCCCTCTAGGTTGGTGGCTACAGCATTTACCATCACCGTGTCTGATAGGTAGGTGTAGTGGTCCAGATGAGCCCATACCTAGTTGAGGAACTTCTCCAGGTCCCGATCATATGTGGCTTTCATTGGTGGTGGGTCTACCAGAAGTAGAGGAAGAGGGTGCCCATGGTCCAGGGAACCAGCCAGGCCCCAGATAGTAAGGCCACAGAGGGTGCCTGTGTCATCCAGGGGGAGGCTGAGGTTGCCCCACTGGACATGCTGCTCACTGCTGCAGTGTGGGGGGGGATGACTCTGCCTTCGGCTTGGGCTCACTGCTGCCGCTGTCACCACAGCAGCTCAAATTGGCTTCACTCCTCAGATCTCCATATGGTTGAATCTCTCCCTCAGCCACTCTACTGATGGGCTATGAAGGGTGGTGTTCATCCCATTCAGAGGTGCTCTTTTCAGAACAAGGGTGGCCAGCGATCGGGGATACCTCAGGAGGAACTATGCTTTAGCGTCCTTTGGCACACCCCTGTGCCAGGTCTCCCACTCTGCTTGGAAAAGGTCCTCGTTAGTTAGGGTGTCCTCATGCATCACTGGCCTTTTGATCATCTCCACACAGACCTTTGGTCTGGTTGCCAGTCAGGGGATTGCCTCTCTGGTCTGTTCTGCCAGCTGCATGGCCCTGGACACTTCCCCTGTCTTCTCTATCTCCGATCTTCCCTGAGTCTTTTCCATCCTCCCAGTGTTGTTGGGTGGGTGGGTGGCTGG
>JANHFL010133018.1:0-11116 GCA_032468155.1 Oxyrhabdium leporinum
CAGGACTGTGTATTCTCTCCACTTCTCTACTCTCTATATACCAATGACTGCATCTCAAAAGATCTCTCTATTAAAGTACTGAAGTTTGCAGATGATACAACAGTGACTGATCTCATTCGAGACAATGATGAATCTGCATACAGATGGGAGGTTGAACAACTAGCCTTGTGGTGTGACTGGAACAATCTTGAACTAAACTCACTCAAAACCATAGAAATGGTGGTAGATTTTAGGAGTAACCCTCCTATACTACTACCTCTTACAATACTAGACAACACAGTATCAACAGTAGAGACCTTCAAGGTTCTGGGTTCTATCATATCTCAAGACTTAAAATGGACACCTAACATCAAAAATGTCATTAAAAAAGCATAACAAAGAATGTTCTTTCTGAGCCAACTCAGAAAGCTCAAACTACCAAAGGAGCTGCTGATTCAGTTCTACAGAGGAATTACTGAGTCTGTCATCTACACCTCTATAACTGTCTGGTTTGGGTCTGCAACCAAACAAGACAGACACAGACTTCAACTGATAATTAGAATTGCAGAAAAAACAATTGCTACCAACCTGCCTTCCACTGAGGACCTGTATACTGCACGAGTCTAAAAGAGGGCTGTGAAAATATCTACAGACCCCTCACATCCTGGACATAAATTATTTCAACTTCTACCCTCAAAATGACATTAATAGAGCACTGCACACCAGAACAACTAGACGCAAGGACAGTTTTCTTCCCTGAATGCCATCACTCTGCTAAACAACTAATTCCCACAACACTGTCAAACTATTTACCAAGACTGTATTACTATTCTTCTTCTCATCCTTCCTATTACCTATCTCCTCCCACTTATGACTATAACCTTGTTTATCTTTTGTTTAGTTTCCTAGCATTATTTGATTGCTTATTTAGTATCCTATGACTATGACTAAGTGTTGTATCTTATGATTCTTGATGAATGTATTTTTTTATGTATACTGAGAGCATATGTACCGAAAACAAATTCCTTGTGTGTCCAATAACACTTGGCCAATAAATAATTGTACTCTATTCTATTGTATTAATCTACTGTGTTTCTCCGAAAACACAACCCACCCCAATAATAAGCCCAACTCTAATTTTTTGGGGGTGGGCCTAATATTACACCTACCCCGAAAATAAGTCCGGGGGGATGGGCGTGTCCAGTACGAGTTGCAGCACAGTTGGGGGGACAACTGTTTGGCTGCAGCTGCAGCCCGCTGGCCCCTTGGAGCAGTGCATATACTGCTTTCCCCCTTCTCTTTCTGGGCGCAGTACTTCTTGTTGGGCCACTTCCCTGAAGCTGGCAGCACCACGGCCAGCTGCTTTGCTTTTTCCCTCTTTGTGGAGGCTCGCAGGAGGCATTTTGGCAAACGGGAGGAAAATGGGGACGGGGGATTTTCCTGCCTGTCATCTATTCCTCAAGCTCAGCACAAACTGAGGGAAGGATGGCAGGCAGGAAAATTCCCCCTCCCCATTTTCTTTCTGTTCGCCAAAAAGCCTCTATTCCGAATGCTGAAAGCAACAGTGCATCCACAGCACGTCCAGTTCACAGAGTCTGGCCTACTGCACCTCAAAAAAAGTAAGACCGCCTCGAAAATAAGCCCAAGTGCTTATTTTCAAGTCAAAAAGAAAATTAGACTGTCTTATTTTCTGAGAAACACGGTAGGTCAGGAGTCTCTAAACTGGCTGGGAGTTAAAGTCTATAAGTCTTAAAGTTACCAAGTTTAGAGACCCCTGATCTAGGCCAACACACAAGTGACAGTGTCACTTTAAATCTTACTATCTTTCCTAGTGTTTCTTATGTGTCATAAGTATGCATCAGTGCCCCACCTACAACTCCACAGTGACAATATCTAGAATATAGCTCTTTACTATTTCTTGCTGCCTTCTGTTCCACCCACTAATTCTTCTAATGTCTACGGATTTGCCCCAATTTTATTCGGTTCCAAGAATCTCAAAACTGAGTTGAATAAACTCCTGGCAAGAATCCCAGAGAGCTTGCATTACCAATCCATTCATTCTACTGGACTATATGAGTCTTGCTGACTTACAACCAGCAGGACTCATTTTACTAGGGTTGCTGTTTAGCACTACTGTTTCCCTGCCTTTATTTAAAGACCTAAAAGTTTTTAGAAGTAATTAGAATACAGAGATTAAGGAAATAAATAATGAGTTTAAATCTGGAGATTGAGGATGAAAGTGATAAACCAGAGTCTATGAACAGAAGAGAGAAAGGATAATAAGGAAGCTTGACGTTAGATAAATGAACTCAAAACAATGGAATGAAGTTTAATAGAGACTAGTGCAAAATATTTTATTTAGGGAAAAAAACTCAGGTGTACAATATAAAAGTATATATGCATGAAGGGAGATGTCTGCACAAGACTAGCCCTTCCATACAGCTTCACATTGTCTTGTAATGGAGATAGGATAGCCTAGCAGAGATTTTTTTATGTTTGATATCCTTGGCCTGACGTGTTCACTATATTGATTTTATATGCTTATTTTCAGATTGTAATGTGGTTTTTATCTGTTGTGTTTGTACAGTGCCCAATGTCATGATTTTGAGAGATAGGCAGTATATGCTAAATAAATAGTACTTTTCAGGAAAAAAATATGTCCAATAATTATGAACAAAAGCTAAATGATTTAGCTGTATCCCAGCTAGCAAGCTCTTCTGGACATAGATCTGCCAGTATGTGTTACTCTTTTTGAATGAGGAAAATGTGGCTGCTCCTTGAAACATCAGGATATACCTTATAAGCAATCTCCAGCAAATTCATAGGGACCAAATGAAAAATAGTTTCCACATTCTCCAATATAAAACAACAGTCTTACTAGCTATTTTATCACTTCTATAAAGCAAATCAGGTATTTTAAATATCCTTTAAAATTATGCTCTGGATAAACATATGGATTTTTTTCTCATAAGCTACATTTGTTTTGATCTGTCTGTGATATAGTTTCTTTTTGTCATTGTACATTGCCAAAAATTGGGACAGGCTCTAAGTAACTTTAAATCAAATATTTATGTATTAGGCAAGACTAAGCCAGGAATTCACATGCTGAATCTATGACCATGTTGAAATGGCTTTGTGCATTGAGTTACATCATTCCTCCTCTTCTTTGCATGAGTTGGCAAACAAGCCAGAAATTATATGTTCCTTTATGTTTAATTTGGGAGATTGTGGTTTAACCAATTTGAAACAAGCAAGCTATAAAGCCAATTTAAAATTAATAATGAGACAAGCTGTATTTTAAAGTTCCAAATCCACTTGCCTAGAAATTAATCTAATATTTGTCAAAATAAAATACAACCCTGCACATATAGACACTACAAATTACTAAATGTTGAAGAGCAAATTTGTGATTGTGACTTGTACTCTGGAACTATTACAGAGTACAAACAGGTTCAAATATTTGCACAAGTTTCTAAACTGCAGTTTTTTTAACAAAATGTACACAAGTAATGCAATAAAGAAGGTTGGCTTCCACCTGTGCCAAAGTGTTTTTGACGCCACAGAAAATTGGATAGAAACTGCACACTGTACAATCTCCCCAAATAATAATTAGCTCTAAGTCAAAAATCAGTACTCTTTTTCTGTTCCTCTAAAATATGTGATGTAATTCTTATAATTAAAATCAAGGCTTAGATTTTTATTGCACTGGTACAAACTTACTTTTCAACCCAAAAGATCATGCCAAACCAATCTTATTTTATTCTTTGATAAAGTGACTAAATTAGTAGACCAATGAAATACTGTGGACATAGTATACTTAGACTTCAGCAAGTCATTCAACAAAGTAGACCACAGCCTACTTCTTGGTAAACTAGAAAAATGTGGGATACAGTATCACCACCAGATCGATCTGTAACTGGCTGATAAAACATACTCAACGAATAGTCCTTAATGGTACTACATCTACATGGAGGGAAGTAAGCAGTGGGGTATCACAAGGTTCCGTGCTTAGGCCCATACAGAGGCACAAAATCAAAATCACATGAAATATTAGTACCGCTTTATAAAACCTTAGTAAGGCTATGCCTGGAATACTGCACCCAGTTTTGGTCACCATATTACAAAAAAGATGTTGAGACTTTGGAAAAAAAAGTGCAAAGAAGAGCAACTAAAATGATTAAAGGCCTGGAGACAAAAACATATGAAGAAAGGTTGCAAGAATTGGGTACAGGCAGTCTAGAGAAAAGGAGTAGGAGTGACATGATAGCAGTACCCCAGTATTTGAGGGGCTGCCACAAAGAAGAGGAGGTCAACTTATTTTCCAAAGCACCAGAAGGCAAGACAAGAAAGTGAATGGAAATTAATCAAGGAGATAAGCAACCTGGAATTAACAGTGAGGACAATTAACCAGTGGAACAGCTTGCCTGCAGAAGTTGTAGGGGTTTCATCATTGGAGTTTTTAAAGAAAAGACTGGATAGCCACCTTTATGAAATGGTAGAGCAGGGCTGTCAAACTCCCAGCCCACGGGCTGGATGCGTCACAATCTGGCCCATGCCCGGTTTAGCAAAGGGGAAAAAAGTCCCGATACGTCACATGACACCGCCGTGATGTGAGTTTCACACCCGTATGGTATTGGGTCTCCTGCCTGAGCAGGGGTTAGACTAGAAGACCTCCAAGGTCCTTTCCAGCTCTATTCTGATTGACAAGATTGAATCAATTATGGTTTAATAAAAGATTCTTATGAATCCATCTTTGCCTATGAGGCCGAGCATTATATAAGCCCATAATTCGGACTCGGTCTAGAGATTTATTTGAGAGAACAGGGCTATTGTCAAACAATAACTAGTCAATTGATGGTATTTGACTGGTCACACTCCAATTATTTTAAGAATGTGTAACCAGGAAGTAATAAAATGAGTTGGAGAATGGACTTGGTACTTTGCTAAATTTCTATCCCATATTTCCCCAAGAATCAAGGTGCTTGCATGGAAACTCCCCTTATTTCACCCTAACAATGGAAGTCCCGTGAGATACGTTAGACTCACCCAAGGAGTATCCACGTCTAAGAGTGCATCTGAACCCGCGCCTTCTTACCCACAGTCCAACATATAATCACTATACAACATGCAGTGATCCCTGCCACCTGGAAAATGTGACGCTCAGAGGCCAAAAACGGGGCACGTGGAGGCTTAAAACGCGATGCGTGGAGGCTGAAAACACGACGCATAGAGGCGGTGATGTGCTTTGACAACCCCCGCAGACTGGAACAGCTCTAAAATGGAGCATTCAGAGGCCAAAAACGCAATGTGCGGAAGCCAAAAATGCGAGGCATGGAGGCAGCAATGGTCTGTGGCAATCCCTGCAGCCTAGAACAGCTGATTGGGGGTATTCCGGGAGGCCAATCCACCCACCAAGCAGCTGCTCATGCTGAATCAGGCTGTGCTGAAGCTGACCAGGCTGTTTGCTATTTGCTGCAAGGACACTAGCCAGATGAATACCGAAGAATGCTGATAGGCAGAGGCAAAAAATGTTTTTCCTGTTTTCCTCCCCAAAAACTAATGTACATCTTATACTCTGGAGAGTCTTATACTCCAAAAAATACAGTATATATAAGGGTGTAGGTATATATATATGTTTATGTATATAGCATATCTATGCATATGTGCTATGTATATGTACACTTTGAGAGCAGGTAACAGAATTTCATTTTTAATGTGTGCCAGTGCGCCCAGAGTAAAAAATGACAATAAAGGTTATCTTACCTTTTTCTAAAATTTGTTTCAGAATTTGACTCCCACCTTATTTTTTCTCCACCATATAAATGCTGAGGAATGATCATATGAAATGCCGAACTAAAGTCAACAAACATTCACATATCAATATTTCTTTTCTCTAAGTGTGCCAAGCTCAGATGGGGGATAGAGGAAATAATATTCTTTATGGAGCAATTTGGATGGTAAGTAAACTGAACTGGAGAGAGGCTGGATACATTAAAGTCCTTCATCAGCCTTTCAAAACATATCATAATGATGGACGTAAGTACAACCAAATGATAATCATTAAAATCTATTAAAATTATTCTTCAGCAATGAATGTAAAGCAAAAGTTCCATCAAGGAAGCTCTGGCTGACCTTTTCACACAAAAAGAAAGCGAGACATTTGGGAGTTGATTGCTTTGAAGGACAGCACACTAGATTTTCTATCTATCTACAAAAACAGCATTTACGGGTTGACCACTCAGAGGAAAAACCTGTTCCAGATAGTCCCACAGCACTCAGTCTTGTTTTTAACACTGTAGGTGAAATTAGGCTGTTGAGAACAGTCTTTGTCTACCTCCCTCAACTCTGATATTTGGCAGGAAGGAGGACAAGTCAGAGACACATTATGTGTCCACATCACTTTACCCCCACTATCAATGAATCAATTCTCTTTTCAGAATCCTTACATTTTACCTGGCCTCAGAAGACCCTGAAAACACCAAGCTGATATTGCAGCTAGGTAACAAGGGCCCTCCCTGCCAAAGAAAAAGCAAGGGAGAAAGACCTTAACAGAGAAAGAGCACCTTTCTCAAAATAATCCTTACACTCCTGAATTTTTTTGCCACAGCAGATTAACACAGCTCTCATTCTACAATCTCTACAAGAAAAATATATAGTGGATCCAATAGTGGATCTACTAGGCTTCAGTAGCAATTACTGACAGAAACACTTAAAATGTACACCCAATTAAGTGGCTAGACATATTTAAGCTATCCCCTAGCAAGAAAGCATGCACTCAAGTCCAATGCCAAGAATATATTTAGCGTTGCATGATTATTTACCTCTTGTTCCTGGACAAAAACAAAGCTAATTTTATATTGATATGCCCTCACCCAAGTTTCACATATAAAGCAGGAACCTATCCCTGAAAACAGATTAAGACAGAGACCTGAGCCTCCTTTTTCAAACTTGGATGCCTAAAATAGATTTCCCAAAATAACTTAGGAGGTCTTTCATGAGCCAGAGGAAGGCAATGTGAACATGGTGAGGGCCAAATTCAGGCATCCTGAGACTCCAGCACATTCGTTATGGAGAAAGCAAACAGGAGTCCTCTTTTGGACATTCCTAAGTCCACCCTACCTCGGTGCAAAACTTAAGCACCACACCTTGCAAAAACGAAAGGGTAGAGAAAGATCCTTTATGGGACGTTGGGGACCCAAAAGAAGAGGTTGGGGTGCAAATGGGGCTTTCTCTGCTCTTCCTTCTCCCCAAATTTTCTGCATACCCCCCCAAGTTTCCCATGGGGAAGAACCCAAAGAAGCGCTCTGCACACGTTAAAAGGAGTTTTTCTCCTCCTTTTCTGCACTCCCCTCCCAAGCTTTCCACAGGTATGACATTCCAAAGAGGCACTCTGCACATCTTTAAGGGTCCGCGACAGAATCTCACCAGAGGGCGCGCGGCACTGCTGCTGCTTGCGGTGTCGGTCGCTCTCGTAGAAACCCAACGTTTCGGTGCGGAGCGGAGACTTCCTATCGCCGCCACTGGCGAAGCTGCTCTGCCGCGGCTGCCCGCCCTCCGCCTGCAGCAGTAGTGGCAAGGGTTCCGGCGGGGAGCCCCGACGGGGTCCTGCCCCGTCGTCGCCATCCCCGCCACCCGGGGCCGCCTCGGCCAGGCCCGCCATCTTCGCGCGCGCGACGGCGGCGACGGCGGCGGCTCCCGGCGGTGGAGGGAAACAGCCGCCACCCCATAGGACGTCATCTCCGCGCGACACGGAGCGCACCAGCCAAGCCCATCTTTCCCGGGCGCGTGAGCACCTAGCTGCCTGCGCGGCCATCTTAGCTGCGTTGCCCAGCCGACTGTTGCCCTGGTGACTCCCCGCCCCTCGGGAGCTGGGACCGGAAGTCCCAGGCAGCGTTCCCTGAATGTAGGAGAGAGGAGGTGACTTGGGGCAGTCTAGTCCTGCTCGTGGTTTTTCAGCCTCGACAACCTTAAGACGAGTGGACCACAACTCCCAGAATTTTCCTGCATCCTGACTGGGAAATCCTGGGATGGAATCGACTCGTCTTAAATTTGATAAGACTAAAAAACGTTGCATTAACCTGTTCCTTTGGGTTTCATCCAGCCGTTGCGTAATGAAATGACCCCAGCACCTTTGCACAGCTTTTCCACTGCCCCTCACTGCCTGCACTTAACATCTCTTATTCCTACATTGCATTCTGAAGTCTGGAATGCAGTTTCAGTGCCTAAGTCCACAGGCACTTTAAGAGGTGTGTGTCTTTATTGTAGCCCATAGGTAGAAAGACCTTGGGCTCATAGTGGGCAGCACAAAGTCACTTTGGCATAGGCAAATTGAAACGTCAGGACGGGGTTGGGAAAATAAAATGGCCATCATTGAGATGCTGTTGTATAAATCCATGGTGTGGCTGTCTTGAAGACAGGGCATCCCTGGATTCAATAGAAGAGATTATCTGTGACTCAGTGTTGAACTTCGGAGTTGGCTTCCTGAATTTGGTGGTTTGCTTGCAGATGGTTCATTACTCAACATTTTCAGTGATGGTGAATGTGGGGCTGCTCCGTACCAACTGCCTTGATAGTTTTGAAAGTTCTTTGATTATAGTCATTTTTTGGCTTGAACCACCAAGGAGGAAAATATTCTTCACCCCCTCCTTGTCACCTCTCCAACCCAAGAGACTAAGGATGGTGACTTCTGACATGTTTGCCACATCCCCATTCTTTCTGCAGGCTCAACTGCAGCTTACCTAATTATTGCCCTGACTATGACCCTTCCCCCTGTCTCCCAAGGTCATTCCCACTACTATTACTGGAGGGCTGGACAAAGTGGAAAAGAAGGCAGCCCCTGTATTTGGGAGGTTTAAATGTTGCCATGGGGAGAAAGAGCTTGGATGCCTGGGCCTCCTTACTTTAGATAAAAAGGGGATTGAAAGGTGATATGATTGAGGTGCAAATGGTTATGTGTGGTGTGGAGAAAGTGCACAGGGACAGTGTACTCAGAGTTTTAGGAAAAGAGATATGGAGCAGATCAAAGAAAGTATTTCTTTATATTCCTTTTGTAATGTAGAATTCATTGGAGCAACCAGTGGTGGGATTCAGCCGGTTCTCGCCGGTTCTAGAGAACTGGTAGGAAAGATTATGTCTGGCCACATTCCCCACCCGTCCTGCCCCTTCCAGGAGTTCCCCACGTGCCCCGTATTGGCTCCCAGGTAAGTGCAGGGAGGCCCACTAGGCCCGAAACGGGGGGCAGAGTGTGTGGCACCCCCCACACCCTGTTTTGGCTCCCAGGGGGCTGCAGGGAGGCCCACTAGGCCCGAAATGTCATGGGGGTTGTGGTGCAGCCCCCCATGCCCAATTTTGGCTCCCAGGGGACTTTAGCGAGGCCCGAAATGGGGTGGAGGTGCAGCACAGACCCCCCCGCATCCTGTTTTGGCTCCCAGGCAGCAAGGAGGCCCACTAAGCCTGAAACGGGGCATGGTGGGTGCAGCACACACACACCGCCCTGTTTTGACTCCCGGGGGCTTTAGGGAGGCTTACTAGGCTGCATGACTTACTTATAAGCAATCATAATGCAATATCCTCACTTCCATCCAGCTCCGTTCTCCTGTACGAAGGGCAACAAAAGATCTTTTCCTCTTTCTTACACCTTCACTCTTTTTCTTTCCTGAGCCTTTTCTTTTTTCAAATCTGTTTTTTATTTGTTTATCCTTAGCTTTTTATTTTTTATTTTGATGTATGAAGGATCAAATACTCAGCCATCATAGTTCTACATTCCTTATTTACAGAAATCATATCAAAATTTAGAATGAAATCCACTGGGAGCCATCTCATATAAGGCAGACTCTGAGTCTCTCTAACCAAAAAGTATTTATCAATAGAAGAGAATATTTGTAGCTCAGGGTTGAATTGTGGGGTTCTTGGTGCTCTCTGAGCTTGATGGTTTTCTTGCAGATGTTTCATTACCAAACTAGGTAATATCATCAATACTAGAAGGGAGTGGAGTTTGCTCTTATTTTCATATACTAGTGGCTTAACCTGTCAGTGTTGATCAGTTGCTTCACAAAAAGTGTTTTGATTGGTGCTGGGTCTCTACAGCCTCAGGCAGGGAAGGGCCATTCTGCACCCCTTTCAAATGTTTTTTTTTTTTAAATACAGAGTTTCCCAGCATTCCTTTAGGAACCTCCAACATGCAAACTGTGGTTAGTCATCCTAAAATGAATCCTCTTTACCTGGAGCATCAAAATTTGGTGTTTGCTGGGAAGGTGTGTAACTAAAAGTCAGCCTACATTTAATGTACATCTGACTTTGGGGATATTTCTTCATAATCAAACAAAAGTGTATTTTCTGTGCAGTTCACACCCCTTGTTTGCTGAATCAGGATGTCACAAAGCAAAGCCCACATTTTGTAATTAACCCCTGCGCCTCATTTTGGCTGGCAGAGTGCTGCAGGAGGCTAAGTGCTATCATGCCCACTCTGGCCACACCCACCCATCTGGTCATTAGGGCAGAGAATTGGTTGTTAAATTATCTGAATCCCACCACTGCGTACAACACCTCAGTGCACAGCAGCACTGGGCTAGTGGGAATGAGAAAAAAAATACCCAAATGATTCCAAGAGTTACTGGGAGTTGGGTGGCATATGCATACATAGAAACATAATTTGAGATTAACTGCACTATATATCATAACAGTTTTTTAAACTTCAAACACATCTGCTGGGAAAATGAAGTGGATGCTTTAAAAAAAAAAGCTTTAAGGTAAGTAAAACAGCTTTCCTCAAATTCTTTCTCACCTTTCCCCAAACATCCTTAACTTCCTTGCATGGTGCTGAATCAAGAGTTTGGATGAAGTCCACTTCCCTCACATTTTTTATATTCTTTCTAAGTCTTTCAATTCCTGTCAGCCTTGGAAGCCATATTTTACTTGGAAGCTTCAAGGCTGCCACATTCAGTGCCTGGGAATTTGGGAGGGGGGAATCTCATAGTGGGGTAGAAGAACAGACACAACAACATTCTCTCTCTCGAGTCAAGGACGTGTTACCCTGCATCTGGAGGGGATGTTTCCAGTGGGGACGAAGATTTGATTGGACCATGTGATGGACTGATGGGTGCAGGGGATGGATCTTTGAATTCTCTTTTGGGAAGGG
>JANHFL010133266.1:0-11111 GCA_032468155.1 Oxyrhabdium leporinum
TCAAATCTACGCGGGAAAAAACCCGAAAAACCGAAGATACACATACAAATACCCGCGAAAACCTCAGAAAACACACATACATATATATATATACACATACATACATACATACCGGTATTTGGTCTCCTCATCTTGATCCATCTGTGTATGAAGTTGATCGAACCACGAGAAGAACTAGACCAATGAAAGGACAAAGCTCTTAAAAGTCACCCTTAACTCAGAAGAAGTAGACAATTTCATTCTCTTTATTGTTTGTTATTCTCCTAAAAATGTTGCAGAGATATTTTAGGAGGGGATTTATCAAATATCAATCAAAATCGGAAGAAAACTGCATTGCCCCCCCTGCCCATTCCATCGCATCCACTTCTTGGATAAGGACTTGCATTTTTCTTGGCAAGGTTTTCCACAAGTGGCTTGGCATTGCCTCCTTCCAGGGGTTGACGGAAAGTGATTAACCCAAGGTCATCAGCTGGCTTTGTGGCCAAAGCAGGAATGGAACTCCCAGTTTGTAGCCAGGCGCCCTAATCACTACCCCAAACTGGCTCTCAACTACTATTACTATTATTACCTATTTGCACAAACTTGTTCATTCTTCCCTCCCAAATCCCAGCATTTGCTTTTCCTCCCATTTTCACCCGAGCCAAAGGGAGTGAAATTTACTCCATCAATGTCACTTGAAAGTCTATTCTGGAGTTCTGGGGGCAAAGCAGATCCTCCGACTCCTCAAAATGACCCAGCTGAAGAAAAGAGAGGCAAATGCACCTGCCATCCAGGAACTGCTTATTTCCGTCCCAGATGGAACTGGAAAGCTAATGGCCAAATTAGTAATTAGAGCTGCGCAGGGGATATGAATCTGAAAAGGAAAAGATAATTTGCTTCTTGCTGCAGCCATCCAAACCTCCTTAAATCAAAGGCGTCTTTTCCTGGTTCTGGCCAGTCAGAGAGAGACACAATTTTTTCCTGTGTGCTCCAAGTCACCTTTTCCTTTTGCAACTGAAGCACAACTACTCAAGCGCGTAGTTTTTCGTACTATGCCAGAACCAGAGAGTGTTTGCTGTTTCTTTGTTTCCTTTTTACCTGCTGCGCCGTTTCAATTCTTTCATTTCCCATACCAAAAGAAGAGAATCCTTTCAAGAGAATGTCCTCTGTGGACTCTGGCAACGTGGCTGTCAGCGTCACTGTTAATGATGGCTGGACGAGGCTGTTTAAATCTTCTATGGGTAGCTGTTAAAAGAAAAAAAACCCATTCAGTTCCCATCCTCTGAAGCCCATAAGTCTCCTGGCAGCCGACAGTATTGTACAAGTAAATCATGTCCGGTTGGTAAGCGATAAGATATTGAAGCGAAGTCTTTAAATACTATACGTATACATATAATATGCACATTTAAATCGAGTCATATTTAAATAACAAGGGAGAATCAGACCCCGATTCAACACACCGCAATCCTTGAGCAGCAATAAGAATCACAGGGTCCAAGAGCCAAACTGTAATATTAAACTGCAATTAACATTCGGATCATGCTAAAAAGTCAAGCTGCGTAATTTTACCCATGTAATCTTGACGCCCTAAATTCCAACTAACATTGATACAGTTTTCACTTTTCTTTCCCTAGTTTCTGTACATGAAGCTTTCAAAATCATCGGGTGTTAATAATGTCTATTTGTATTGTGTGAACGGTACAAATGAATCAGGTTCACAGCCCAATAAAGGAGAATCTTTGGAGCTCAGGGTTGAAACGAGGGGTCCTGGGGGTGGTGGGGGCTCTCTGAGCCTGGCGGTTTTCTTGCAGACCTTTCATGGCCCAACTAGTGGGCACCATCAGCGCTGGGAGGCTTCGCTAGAGCAAACCCCACTCCCTCCCTTCCAGACCGATGATGATGATGATGATGATGATGGTGGTGGTGGTGGTGGTGATGAAAACGACGCAGACGCCGTTCTCCACCTGGTCGCGTCCGACTCTTGGTGATCTTCTCTCCCCAGCGTCCGCCCTTGCGCTGCTTCTTTGAGTCCTTCCATGCTCTCTCTGGCTGGGGGTCCGCTTGACGCCGCGCAGCGACCGGCTTCCTGGGCGGCCGGGTGTCCTTTTACCGCCGATTCCTCCAAAGGATAATTGCTTTCTCCAGTGAATTTCGGGGCCCCCCCGCATGACGCGGCGGAAGTGAGAGAGATGCACTTCTGACGTTTTGATGACGCGATTACCTGATGACGTCATACCTAGCTGGGCAACGACCAGTCTGCAAGAAAACCACCCAGCTGGGGTTTACAACCAAAAGGGGGGGCAGCCTGGTGGGGGGGCTTCCCACTGACATCCCAGGGCTTCGCTGCCCCCAGGCGCGGCCTCCTTCCCTCCGGGGCCCAGCCCGCTGCAAGGGCAAGCCCGCCCTTCGCACGAGGCCTCCGGCGCTCCCTCCGGATCCAGACGAAGCGGCAGCCCAGGCAACGTTTCCACCCCGCCGCGGTGGGAGCCGGCCTACCTCGGGCGGAAGGGGCAGCCCCGGCGAGGCCCCGCGCAGTTCCAGCGCCGAGTCCCGCTGCCGCTCGCTGAGAGGCGCCAAGGGCCGCTCGGGGCGCTCCCACCGGCTCAGCCGCTCGGCCGCCATTCTCGGCCCCGGACAGCCGGCAGCGCCGACGCGGCGGAAGGGGAACCCGGGCGGCCTACGGAAGCCGACGCAGACAAACATCCGCCCGGAGCGGAGCCGCTTCCGGCGTGGCGTCCGGAAGTGGGTGGCGAGCGCGGCCCTAGACTTGCGAACGGTAGAGTGGTCTGTGGAAGGCGACTTCAAGCCCGCTCTGCAGTTTTTGGGGCGTGCGGTTACCGTATTTTGCGCTCCTCCCACCAGGCTCGTTTTCGCGCACCCCGAAATGCCCGCAGCGCAGCCCAAGGTTGCTCTTCCCCCCGAGTTGCTCTTTGGAGGAGCGGGAAGAGTGGGACTGCGGAGGGTCCCCTTCATCAGAGGTGCTTTTATTTTAGAGGCAACTGGGCTGTCCAGGATCTCTTTGAGAAAAGGAACATTTTACTGAAAGGAGAATCCGAAACCCCCGCTGCCTTTAAAATAAAATCACCTCTGGTGCTCTCAACACTAACAGCATTTATTTAGGGATTTACTTACTTATTTAGCTAAAACAGAGAGGAGGAAACGGGGTCTGAAGGCATCAGTATCGTTTTTATGCATTTTTAAATCTTTCTTTAAAAAAGAGAAAACGGGTTCAAGTTTGAAGACTGGCAGCACTTATTCATTTATTTATTAAAAATAGGAAACAAGTTGTACTTATTTTATTTCTCAAAGTAAGCGTGATTTTTATTCGCTTGATGGGAAACCACGAGCCCCAGTGCAAGAGGCTGCAAGACCCCAGCTGAACCGTCTTCGCCTTCCCCATCATCGCAGCAGAAGGGGGTGTCATTCGGTACTTACCCAAATACAGACACCATTAAGAAATGCAACCTATTTACATGCGATGGGACATTATACATTTGATAAAAGTCAATAGCAAACAAGAAAAAGCTTTATTGAGTCAGTCCGTCCATAATTTTCCGGAGGCAAAAAACTCCCAAGTATATCCCCACTCTAATTCTCCCTTTATCTGTATCTTAGTAGCGGAAAATTCACCGCCGTACCGTAACCCTTCTGAAGTGACTTCACGATGCACGACGGGTGATTGATATGTATTCGTAATTGCGATACGGTCCTCATTTATGGAGTCTTGACGGTGTAAGATGTGATCAAGTGACGAGATCAGATTATGGAGGATAAGTTGACCTGTAGCTGCTGGTCACAATGGCTGCGTGGAACCTTCTGAATATTAGACCCGGATACCAGTTGCTAGGAAGGCAAGGTGCAAAAGAGCTTCATTCCCTTCATGCTTTTCTCGTGGACGGTCACAAAGGAGCCAGCGGTACATTTTAAGAAGGATGCCGAATGAGCGGTGAACCGTCCTTTGGAACAGGGACTTCTGCAAAATTCATGGTGATGCCAGCAGAGAGGCAGCAGAGTGGCAGGTAAAAACCATGCATCACCAATAGCTGAATCCAGCAAACACAGGAGATCAAGTGCCCATAACAGAATTCTTGTATTAGTACAATCCATGAAAAAGCTGATTTTGAAGGGAATTCTATGCACGCTATTTCAGCTCTGAAGCCTACGACGCGAAGGAGTTTCACCCAGACATTTGGCACAACCGTGACCGGTATGGCTGAGAATTTCTACAGAGTTTCATCCAGACTTCCAGGAAGGGAATAAATATAAAGCTTGCTGAAGATCAGACTGAGTTTTATTTTGAAATGTCTTCTGGAACCTTTGATGCTCAGAGCCGAGTCTGAGTTAAAAAACAGCACTAAACAAATATAATAATATTGACTCAAATATTGTATGTTTCCTTAGAAAAGCACATTTATCATAATTGAAGAAATAATATAGCAATGCTTTTTTTCTTTTAGAAAGGAAGTCTTGTTTCATGCCCTGGAAATATGTCGAAGACCCCAAACCCCACAAAAACTGGTAGCAAAAAACAGTTGCCTTTGGAAGCACCCCCAGATCCAGCATCCGAGCCAGAGAGTAGCAAGCTTTCCAGCTCTCTCCTCACAGTTGAAAATGTCAAAAAACACCAAGAGGAGAACCCTGTTGCTAAATCAGATCTTGCTCAGTGGTCAATAGAAACGTACATTGAAGAAAGTAATCGCTTTTTGAATAAGAGTGACACCAAGGCAGAGGGCAGCAGGGAGCAGGCGGTGTCGGATGAAGAGGAATCAAGAGTTCTTCGTGAAGGTGACCCAGGAAACACCGATAAAAATTTAGGAAAAGGTAGCTGTAGCTTATTTTCTTTATATATATATATATACCTGGGAGTGCATCCCTTGAGCTTCTCCCATAAACTGTTCACCCTGTGCCCGAGATGGCTAGCTAAATATTATTTTAAAGGCCAAAAGCACCTGGTGATGGATTGGTCTAAGTCAAGGAACTGATAATGGGATATGGTGTTTTCCTCAATAGGGACTGAAATCCATCTTTTTCCCCCCATTATTCTCCTGCACACTGGAAAGAAAAGATGCTCAGCAAAACAATTGGAACGTGCGTGTCTGTGAGGTCTGCAGCTTGCAAGATCCCTATCCTTGTCCCCTTGATAAGGACACATGTAAAATGTCTTGCACAGACACGATGCAAGACATAATCCGTGACATGAGATATTCTGGAATGCATTAAGTGAATTGATTTGAATTCTCATTACAAAAAATCCCATCTAACCAACAAATTAAACAAAAATCAAATGTGAGAACTTTAATGTATTTGAGGATTTAGTTACAAATTAGCGGATAATCCTTTTTCTATATCTTGTAGAGCTGATGAAAGTAACCTTCCTACTTTTATTATGATTTGAAAAGCATTTTTTCTCCCTCCGTGTAGATTTCCAGACAAGGCCTCTGTCAGCTCCAGCTCCTGAAACTCAGTCATCCAAGTAAGAGGCATTTCTGCCTATTTCAGTCACATCCTTTCCAATAGCAGGAATTGCACTAGGTGTATCATTCTAAAGTAAACAATTCGTTAACCAGATCTGCAAAAATTCAGACACTCACTAGATGGCAGCAAAAAAACATAGAACTATCTATAGTGCCATCTAGTGGCTCCAATTCATCAGTGTAAGGACATAAGCAAGAGTGTTCATTTGATTTTATTTATTTTTTATCCTTACAGCCAAGAGATAAGCCGAATCGAATTCAATTGTTCTCTTTCCTATTTCTCCCCTTTTTTTCATTTTTGATAGTTGGAAGATTTAGAATGTATATAGAGTGTAACAAATACTATGGGTTAGCTAGAAATAGAGCAATTTATTTTGCCACCGTTACCACCATAACTACATGAACACACTTTGATTTGACAGATTCGTAAATATAGAGAAAGAATGAATGAATGCAGAATATATTTTCAGCTGTTTTCAATGGCCTTACTTCCAAGAATGTACGCTTATATTTTTTTTAATAATTTATTTTTGTGAAATGGATTTAATATATTTGTGTAAGCATTTTGAAAACATTTGCAGATTAAAGTTATCATTCTGAAATGCAATAAGACAATGAACACTAATATGCATCATTGTTTTCTCTCTTTGCATCGTATTCTTGATAATATTATTGAGTTATATATTTAATGTCATGTCTGCAGAATAAGGACAACAAAATCAAGACAGTAGCCACAACAGTACGATTGAAGCTGTGCCCATTTATAATTGCGTAACAAGATGAGCAGCATATACATTTAATAAATAAAATAATTGCTTATAGGAAAACATTTGGAGCTTTGATTGCTCCAGATTAATTTGATATTTCAGACTGGCTCCTTCTGGCATAAGGCAAGCTAATTAATATCAGCTGCTTTATAGACAAGATCATGACATTTTTAGTTGATTCACGGATTTGTAAAAATGTATTTTGGTGCAATTTGTTACTTAATAATTATGTAACCATATTTACCGTAATTAAATCTGAATATAAATTATTACAGCAATTAAGTAAATAAATAGTCCCTCTGATAACAGCAGAGCATTTGTGGGATGCTTCCCGATAGGAAATTTCTTCCAGAACTTGTTTTCCCTTCCTGCAGAAAACGGGAAGTTGCCGATTTGGAGACTCAGACTGAATGGAGCTACTCCGGCAGCTCTGAAGACTCCAGAGAGCCGAGTAAGGTCTGGGCTGAGAGGCTAGGCTTCTGGGGGGCTAGGGGGCTGGGGACAAGGAAACAGGGGGTCGGCAGAGCCCCCTCCTCTGCCTCCTTGCAATTAGTAAGAGCAATTCAGCGGTGAAATTGATGGCTCAGAGAAGAGGTGGATTCTCTTCAACGGGGGTGTTCCAAGATCGGCTAGATGGCCTCAGGTATGGTGAGATACAAAACGAATGCGATTCTCTTGATAAATCATTGGTTCTTGTCATAATATGTCTCTCATTCAGAAATAAAGGAGCAGAGAAGTACAGACCGAAAAAAGAAAAGTGAGACCACAGAAGGCAGTAAGTTGCAAAAGCCTATGGTGGCATTTCCTGAATATTCCTGAAGTTATCATGGTATCGGTTCCAATCCCATTAGGATTTACTAATGATTTAGAAACGTTAACAGATGTAATAGATTTTAATATTAAAAGAAGCAACTGTATAGAGGGAAGGAGGGAGGGAGGAAGTCTGCCATTGTTTGAAAATGCCGCCAGCATCTCTTTGAACTCTGAATATCCAGGGCGAATTGAAAAAATCTTTAGTTTGGCCACCTACGTTCAAGCGGAGCAAAGGTGAAGCTTCCCAGGTAGCTCCTTGGTCAGCTTCTTTTCTTGAGGGTGATTCCCCCTCCGGATGGAGGAGGCGGGCTCTTCCTTCTCCCCCGCTTATCCAGAAGCCTCAGGAGAGGGAGAAGGGAGGAGAGGCCTTTTTTGGCTAAGCCAACCTCCCGGCGCTGGTTAGCAACCCCTCCTGTCCCGGAGGTCCGCTTTTCACCCCTGGAGTTGCTTCTCCCGTCCCCCCTCCGTGTTCCTGGACCTAGACGGCTTCTCCCGAAGGCTGACATCGCTTCAGGACCACAGTTGTGTTTTGTTCTTGTCGTCGTTATTCAGCAGAAATATGGTATCACGCAGAAGAGGAAGGAACATCGGAGCGCGAGCTGGAGACTCAAGGTATGCCATGTTCTGCAAGTAGTCCTCGACTTACGGCCACAATTGTAGCCCAAAGTATCTGCTTGTAAGTGAGGCAGCGGTTAAGCGAGTTTTGCCCCATGTTACGACCTTCCTTGCCACGGCGGTTAAGCGAATCAGCGCAGTTGTTCAGTGAGTAACACAGCTGTTGAGCGAGCCCGGCTTCCCCCATCGACTTTGCTGGTCAGCAGGTCGCAAAAGGGGATCACGTGACCCTGGGAGACTGCAACCGTCACAAATCTGGGTCAGCTGCCAAATGGTTGAACTTTGATCACGTGACCTTGGGGACGCTGCGACGATCGTGTGAAAAACGGACACGGGTCACTTTTTTCAGTGTCGTTGTAACTTGGAATGGTCACTAAATGTAGAGTCGTAAGTCGAGGACTACCTGCTTTAAAGATCCTCTGAGACCCTGAACCGTTCGACGCAGAAATAAAACAGTAAAGGCTCCTCAGCAGTTTGTCCGTGCAAAATTTTGCAGATTTCCCCCCTGCCCGGTATCTGTAAACGAAGACTAGGTTGCTCCATAGAAATCCGTGAAGTCGCCAATGGCACTTTGAGCAAGCGGGAGAGCAGGAAGGAGAGGACCCCGGGGGGGGGGGGGGGCTTGCAGGAGAGAAGGAGGCGCTCTCTCCTCCTATCGCAGCAGCCTGGCCAGCGCCTGCCTTCCAGAGTAGCAGCGGAGGCCGCCCCGTCCAAGCGTTGCTTTGTCAATCACAGCCCATTTCTCAGAGGCCAGAGCGGGGTTCCTCAGCCTTGGGCCGTTTTAAGGGGGGGGGACTCCAAGTGCCGGAATCCCCCAGGCGGCCCTGGGAGCCGGAGTCCCCCCCTCTGAAAACGGCCCAGGGCTGAGAAGAGGCCCCGCGCAAGGCCAGCCCCCTCCGCAATTGCTAGGCTGGGAATGGCCGCAGGATGGAGGCGAAAAGACACCCGTGTCTAATGAATTGGATCACCCAGACAGAGCCAAGGAAGCGGTTTATATACCGTTTGGGGATTGTTTAAAATTATATTTTTCCCCAGGGTTAAGGGTTCAGACACCTACATTGGTAATTATTACTCATTATTTTGGTGGGTCTTTTTTCACAGTTAGGGAGCTTGGTTTTCTGTTTAAAAAGGGCTATGTAAGTACGAGTCTTATTTATCCAGAATGTTTCCCAGATAGTTTCTATATGTACCGTTTCACCTGGTACGTTCTGTGAAAAAAAGGCAAACTTTGGAGTCTTTGCTGCTCTCTGAGCTTGGATGTTTGCTTGCAAACCTTTCATAACCCACCTAGGCAACATCCCCGGTTCTCCTGTGGGGACTAACTTTGCTCTCTTTCCCTTTTTCCCCTAATGAAATCCTTTTCGTGCATGGCATTGTCAACCTCAAGAAAGCACTTCTGATGAGGAGAAGATAAAGTCTTTTCTCCTGGATGAGGTGAGATTTCAGATTTCTTATTTCTTCCCCAGAAGCAAGATTATCCAGCTTTGAGTGCAAATTCGGGATATTTATTGCAGCTAAAAATAACACAAAGCACCAAGCAAAGTCAACGTTTTTTGAATGGAAAGCGGGTGCGAGGGCTTCTGCAAAATTATCCAAAGAGATAAATCCGAGGTTTAAAAAAATCCATCGTTTCTAACCAAGATTCCAAATAATTCACAAATGGTATACCAACCAAGCCCCAGGAAATGATTTATTTTTTATTTTATTTTATTTAAGAGAACTTATATGGCTGGTAAATGAAAAAGGCCCAGTTTTAAAGGAGTCTCACTAAGTGCTAATAAACAGTGTCCCAGAATCAGAGGGACAAGCAGGGAATCAATTCTTTAGGAATAGAAGAGAGCATCCCACACAAATGGAATGGAATGGAATGGAATAGAGACTAAACTAGACTAGAATATTCTTTATTTGGCCGAGAGTGATGAGACACGCAAGGAATTTGTCTCTGGTGCAGAAGCTGTCAGTGTACATGCAAAGCAACAGAGTAATAAAAGTCATAATAATGACGCCAGTGACACCAGAGCGGTCTCTCTGAGAGGGCTTGAGCAGATGACGACCCTTTTAGCTTGCCTCATCTGCCACAGAAGGACTCTGCCACCATGCTTCCCTTCAAAACTGGTGTTTTCTGGCCCTGCAGCTTTTCTACCGCACTTTAATTCGATGTAGGCAAATTCTGCACTCCTGCTGGCTGTCATCTGGGAGTACTAGCACACCCCCTCCTCCTCCTCCTCCTCCTCTCTGGTCACAGTTGCTCCTCTCCATGGGCGTTTTGGGGACAGCCGTGTCCAAGGAGAGGAGAGGAACGTGCCCACCTGGAGCCCGGAGCCCACCGAGCTTTGTGAACCAAGTCTCAGGCAGATCCCTTTGTCATTTCCGATAAGCATCGATCCACCAGCTCCTTTCTCCATGAGCCTCTTTGGATAAAAGTAGAATTGTAGCATTTCTTGTGATATCTATCCCCTGCCTATCTTGAAAGGCCGACGTCAACCTTGAATGCCCGTGTCCCCTTCTCCTCCATTTGCACCGAAGACAGTCAGGGTGGGGCAGGCTTCAGTTTCTTCCTCACCGCCTCCTGATTTCCAGGGCTAACTTCGTGTTCTGCTCATGGTTGCTGAGTGTTTCTTTCGAGACCACCTCTCTACTCCTCTGTGTACATCACCCTAAGTGAAAAGAAATCCCACTTACTCAGTCACAGCAACCGCCGTTTCTCTACCGAGTTGTGACTGTCAGTTTTTTGCTGAATGAAAACAACGATTTTCATGAACGTAGAAGCCGTTTGTTGTGCTGGATGGCCTGTGTATAGGCAAGTTTGCCTACAAAACGTTTCACGCCGTTGATTAAATCTGAGGAAAAAAGATTATCGCCTTTGTGTCTTTGAGGAGCATTCGGTCACCGATCTGTGCCTGATGGGTCGCTGTGAGTTTTGCACCTCCCTCCTGCAGCCTTTGCCGTCCCCGGAGGAACTGGAGGAGAAACCGGAGAAGATGGATCATGTAGGTCTATCTTTCTAAACTATCTTATCTGTCTGGCGATCATGATTTCCTGATGAGCTGATCGCGCAAAGAATCCGGTTTTGCCCGATAAAACTTTGGAGGAAACCTTATGCTATATAAAACTGTAAAAATTATCCATTCTTAATGGCATTTGGCTTCTCTGGACGATCATTATTTTTGGAGGAGACAAAATGGTGCTCGTTGGCTTTCAAAACCTGTGTTCACCACTGGGGTGCTAGGTATAGTGACACAGGTGGTCCTTGACTTACAGCCGATCGCTTAGTGACCCGTCTTAAGTTCTGACTTAAGAGCTACCTGGGGGCGGGGGGGGGGCTTACCATTCAGATTCAAGGTCCTGACGGTCCCCCCTTCGGGCACTCAGCTGCGTCCGTGTCATTTAAATGGATTTTAAATTTTTAGGGGTTAGTTTTAAAAACGGGGTTTTAAAGAATTTTTATATATATATTTTTATA
>JANHFL010133287.1:0-11110 GCA_032468155.1 Oxyrhabdium leporinum
CAATAGCAATAGCACTTAGACTTATATACCACTTCATAGAGCTTTACAGTCCTCTCTAAGCAGTTTTACAGAGTCAGGTCATCATTGCCAACGCCCGGGTGGAGAACTGCGCCATCATCTACTGCAACGATGGGTTTTGTGATCTCTGCGGCTACACCCGTGCCGAGGTCATGCAGAAGCCGTGCACTTGCGACTTCCTCTACGGCCCTCGCACCCAGACCACGTCCACGGCTCAGATCGCCCAGGCCCTGCTGGGCTCCGAGGAGCGGAAGGTGGAGATCTGCTTCTATCGGAAGGACGGTGAGCGCGCTCGGGGCGGGGTGGGGGTGGTGCCACCGCTCGGGATGGGAGCAAGGGGTTGGGCTAGATGACCCCCGAGGTCCCTTCCGATTCTGGGATTCTGTACTTCGCTATGAGTCTCCTGCTTGAGCAGGGGGTTGGACTAGATGGCCTCCAAGGTCCCTTCTAACTCTCTTACAGGTAGTCCTCGACTTACAGCAGTTCATTCAGTGACCGTCCAAAGTGACGATGGCCCTCAGAAATGTGACTTGGGTCCGTTTTTCAGACTTATGACCTTTGCAATAGCCCCATGAAAATGAATTCTGCCCCATTTTAGGACCTGTCTCACCACTGTGGCCAAGTGAATCCCTGCCCTCGATCAGCTAGTCTCCCGGTCGTTAAGCGAATCCGGATTCCCTTTGGACGTTGCTCGTTGGAAGCTTGCCCCAAAAAGGGGTCGCGTGACCCCGGGGGATGCTACGGCCAAGTCGCCAAGTAAACCTGGGAGGGTGGGGATCGTAAGCGTGAAAAATGGTCATAAGTCAAATTTATAGTACCGTTATAACTCGGAACCGTCACTAATCAAAGCATCGTAAGTTGAGGACAGCAGAGAAAGATTTGTTCAGCCAAGGCTCCCTGGGTCTCCGCGACCGTCGTAAATACGAGTCAGTGGCAAGGATGGAAAAGGTCCTAAGTCCCTTTTCGGCGCCATCGTAACTTGGAACGGTCACTAAGCGAAGTGTCATAAACCGAGGACCGCCTTTAAAGGGGAACCTTGAAGGGGGGAAAAATAAGTCATTTTGGGAAAGTTTTGTGGTGGTTTGTCGTCATTTTTAGCGGCGTTGTTTTAATTGGTCAAATCATTGACTTTTTCTTCTCCATCCATCATAAGTTGACAGATTGTGTCAAAAGGGCATTTTTGTGAAGGATACACAATCCCAGTTTTCCAACAAATGTTTTTTTTGTTCAACGTTTTGCAAGGTTTCCGACAATCTGACCCGGGAAGTTGCAACAGATACACAAAGTTGTGCGGAAAGCGCTTTTTTTTTTTTTCAGCTCTGCAAATGATTTTGTGTGGTTGTTTTTTTTCCACACAATCCGAAAAGGTTGAATTGTTGTCCTTGACATTCTTGGCGGGGATTGCAAAAGCCAGTTGCGAAGGACAAAAAATGTATGTTACACACACACACACACACAAAAGTGGAGAGAACACGGGCTTTGATGCTGTCCTGTTTTCAGCTGGGTTTCGGTTGTGGTTTTGCGAATTAAAGCAATCGCACGAGACGATTGCGTTGTTTTTAACACGGCAGTGTTCTTGTATATGTGTGGTTTTTTTTCTGTGGCCGGAGAATTTTATCTTCTCTGAGGGTTCGGCTTGTCTTGCAGTCCTCGGTTTTACGACAGTTTATTTAGCGAAGGTTGGAAGTGGGGGTGTTAGGACCATTTGGCAGAGTTGTGATGGTGGGAATCCTCGCTTGCAACCATCCGACAAGCAGTGGGGAAGAGCGGGTTCAGTTAACAATGGGTGCAAGAAAGGTCGCAAAATGGGGCAAGCCTCACTTAACGAATAGCTCGCTAATTGGGGGCTCCATTGTACAGAATGCAAAATGACAGAGTTGGGAGGGACCTCGGAGGTCATCTAGCCCGACCCTCCCGCTTGAGGGAATTCCAGCTGCAACAGGCTCAACGCTGACGGGGGAATGTTTGTGCATTCGGCACGCAACCCGGCGCCAGGAGAGTCCCCTGCTCGGAGTGGCACGCGAACTTTGCCGCAGCCGAGGGAAAAATATTTCAAATTCTTCGGTCCCGGCAGAGGAAGGGGTGAGGGGAGGTTGTCGTTCAGTCGGCACAGCAGCTGACAGGCACGTGGGGGGAGGCACAACTCAAAGGAGAAGTGGTTGTCGAAGGAGACGTTGTGCGGGGTGGCCACCCACCATGTTGCGTAGTGTTTGTTTACTCTTGTCCCCAGGTTTGCAATTAACCTCTGCCCTTTGCTAGCGAGAGCTTGTTGCATCGGCTGGATTAAAATGGCTCCCCGGCTTGTTTCCCTTGCCCAACCTGGGCCTTGCTTGGAGGGATTCCCCTTCCAGCCTCAACGGGAACAGAGCTGCAAAGGGGCGCCTGGGAGTTCTAGTCCAACTTCCTGCTCAAGCAGGAGAATAACAGTCACAGGGTTGGGAGGGACCTTGGGGCAGGGGTGGCCTTCTACCGGTTCACACCGGTTCAGGGGAACCGATTGTTAATTTTATGGCCAGTTCGGCAAACAGGTAGTTGCCACCCTTGGCTCGTCCCCCCCCTCCGCTCCTCATGTGGCCCATTTTGGATCGCAGGTAAGCGCAGGGCCCGTGCAGAGGCTCGGGGACGGCCAAAAACGGGCCTCCCTGAAGTTCCAGAAGGCCCGTTTCTGGCCTCCGGAACCTGGGGAGGCCCGTTTTTGCCCTCCTGGAGGCTTGAGGAAACCCCCGGTGAGGGTGCAAAACGGGCCTTCTGGAAGTTAGGGTTAGGGTCAAAATGGGCCTCGACTAAGCCACGCCCACCATGGCCACGCCTGCCTAGCAACCGGGCAGAGAACCGGTTGTTACATTTTTTGAAGCCCACCCCTGCCTTGGAGGTCTTCTAATCCAACCCAGTGATCAAGCAGGAGACCCTTGCAGAATCATGGAATAACAGGGATGAAAGGGACCTTGGAGATCATCTAGTCCAATGCCCCCTACTCCAGCAGCCAATCAGAATAGAGGTGGAAGGGACCTTGGGGGTCTTTTGGTCCAGCTCTTTACTCAGGCCAAAAAAACCCTTACAGAATCATTGAATAAAAGAGTTGGAGGGGACCTTAGAGGTCATCTAGTCAAACCCGGAGTTGTCCAGCCTTGGCACGAATCAAGCATTTTGGCGGTATGATTTTTAGGATTATACGTTTGTCCTTACTGCCATTTTCCTCGTGGTTTTTTTTTAATGGATTTAACTCCGGGGGCAAATCTGGAGAAGCTTACACAGGCCACTGAATATGACAGTTTATTTCTTGCGTTGAAAATAAGCTAAAATGAAACCTGGATTATTTTCTCCGCGGCTCTCAAGGAGACCTTGGGCTGGCTGTTTATTTATTGATATCCCGCCTTGATCTTTTATCGAATTTCATACCGCCTGGCTGCCTGCAAGAGGCGGGAGCATAGAGAGAATGAACAGGCTCTTGGAAGCCAACCCAAACTCTTGGGAAACAAACAAGGATATATAATGGTTATTCTGTCAAAATTGCAATAACTGTAGCAAAGATTAGCATTTTCTCCGTGATGGTTTGTCACGCTGTCAGCCAGATGTTCAGGCTGGATTTGGCCATTTTGTCCACTTCTGGCATCCTTCCCAGAGACCGGAGGGAGGCAGATGTTCCTCTTTAATGGAATTAAAGGGATTGTCACAGGATGTCAGCTGTTCCCAATAAAGCAGCCTTTTTGCAATTGGCTAATGGGGATTTGGTCAGCGCCGGTGATTATTATGGTTTGTTCAGATGTTCCAGCCAGGTGGTCAGACAGGATTGGACGTTTGTCTCAACCTATCGAGTCCATTTTGTCCAATGTGGCTGTTTACCGTTGCGGGATTTCAGCTGTTCTGGACTGCCTCTTGCAATTGACTGACCGTGAATTGGTCAATGCCAATAGCATTCCAAGAGATGCTCCGGTTGCTATTAGGATAAACTTGGATCAGGAAACCTTTCATCCTCCCCACCTTCTGCCTCCCCCCCCCCAGTATGTCCCCTGCACTGGTATGCAGTTGTCTGCTGGCAGGGTGGCCCTGGGGTCTTCAGAGTGCCCCACGGCTGTCTCCAGTCTTACACATCCAGCTTCTATTGCCCAAAGATGGCTTTAGGGCCAGGGGTCTGCACCTTGTGGGCCGTGATCCACTACCAGGCCGCAGGCTAATCGCCACTGGGCCGCACAAGTAGCTGGTCGGGGTGTGCACCTCAGCGCGTGCGCACGACCCCACTCGCGCGAGCCTCGTCACGGACAGTTGCAGCTCTCACGCTCACGTCTCTGCCAACGTCGCAGGTGCTCCCGCGTGTGCGCACATGGATGCATGAACTTGCCCCTCCCACAAAATCATTCCCTCTCTCCCCTCCTCCTCCCGCTCCGGGCGGCCAACCTGGAAAGTTTGGGGAATTCTGCGTTAGAGTGCTGCTAACCCCCCTTCAGTGTCCATCTGGCATAAGGTAGGATACCAGCCCCTCTTCACACACACACACACACACATCTAGTGGGCCATGACCTGTTCGGAGCTGCGTCGCACGACAAGCGGGCCGGCACACGCACACCCATGCACTCCCCCACCCCACCCCCACAGCCAGGCCATTAAGCCACCGAGGTTGGGGACCGCTGCGGTAGATTACGTTGGGACCTCACATTGCAATAAACAAAAGACATGGGTTCAATTTGGCAGCTAGATGACCCCCAAGGTCCCTTCTGACTCTGTGATTCTGTAAGGGTCTCCTGCTCGAGCAGCGGGTCGGACTAGAAGACCTCCGAGGTCCCTTCCAACTGTGTCAATTCCATGATTCTGTGGCGGTCTCCTGCTCGAGCAGCGGGTTGGACTAGATGACCGCCAAGGTCCCTTCCAGCCCTGTGATTCTATCAGGGTGAAGTAGGAATCTGCCTGAAGGAATTCAGGGTGGCCTCTTGTTCCATAGAAGATGGCCATGAGCTTCCGATTCCCTTTTAAAGCTGTTCTCCACGGGACTGCGGCTGTTGCCTGCCGCCAACCGTCGGGGGGGGCACGCTGGGGGAGGGGGCTTCTTCCATCGTCTGAGGGATGGAATTTCAGCCTGGATGCCGCTGGGACCCCAGGAAGATAAGCAATCAGACACGTGGGTTGGGGCCAGCGCTGTTTATCTTGCCTTCCAGAGGGCTGCAGGGGGAGGGGGCTGCCGCCTGGCCCACCGTCCCAGCTGGGGAGAAGGTGAGGGGGCCCTTGTCACAAAGCAACGGCAGCTGACAGCGTCTGTGTGTGTGTGTGGGGTGTCTTACGCTCCGTCCTCCCATTCGTCGCTGGGTGTGTTTACAGGCCGCTCTCGCCTGGCCGGCCTTGGAGATGATGTGTTGTGTTTTGTCCAGCTGGTGTTGGCAAGGAGCGCTGTAGCCTCTTGCCGCTCCCTCACTGCCCTCCGTGGCTGAGTTGTTTTTTCCGTCCGTCCCGGGTTTGCTCCTTCTCGTTTGTGCTCTGCTCCTCTTCAGCATGGGTGGGGGGGAGGACTGCCCCTCCTCCCCCCATCCCCCCCATTTTCTCTGGCCACGGTCCCGTCGCCAGATCCCACTCTCTTGTCCTCCCCCCCATCCCATAAAAATTTGTGACCGGTTATGCTAGTTCCCCCTTAGGGAGGGAAAGGACTCAGTCCGTGGCCTCGGAGTCTTCTGACTTCTAACTTACGACCGCCATTGAGCCCCAACTTTCTGTCGCTAAGCGAGGCGGCTGTTAAGTGAGCTTTGGCCCGTTTTTCCCCCTTCCGTGCCACGGTCATTAAGGGAATCTCCGGTGGTTGTTTATGCCAGTAAGATAGAATCGGGCTTTCCCCTCGACTTTGCTTCTCCGAACGTCGCAAAAAGGGATCACGTGACCCCCGGGATGCCAAGTCATAAATGTGAGTCGATTGTCAAGCATCTAAATATAAATCTCCTGACCGTGGGGATGGTACGACGGTCATAAGTGTGAACAATGGTCCTTTGTGCAGTGTCATGATAAGTTCGAACGGTCACTAAGTGAGATGTTGTAAGTAGAGGACTACGTGTATTCCCTTCAGACCAGCCAATGTCCTGACATCCCTGCCTGCCGGTCTCCCCCTACTCTTCCGGAGGCTTTCGGTTCCGGTCTGTCTGGGCTCGGGGGGAAGGCACCATCCTAACCCCACAGAACAGCACACCCTGAATTGCAGGGCGAAGCTGGGGGTCTTTGGATGGTGCCTTGCAGGGTCTCCCCCCCCCCAACTTCTCGGTTGGAGGATGGGGGCACAGCAAGGATTTGAGCCTGTATCCCTCATCTCAAAGTCATCCCCTTGTTAAGGGCAGACGTGTGTTTTATCCTGACCCCCAAATGACCATTTGTGGGAAGACCTCCGAGCTCTTTGGGGTGAACTTTTGGGGTGGGTGGGCGGACTCGCACTTCCCTTCTGGAAAACTCACCTGAGGCCTAAGAAGACCCCCCCCTTTTTAGCAGCCACCTCCTTTTCGGCCTCCTCCCTCCTCCCGCTCCTATGTGGGTCAGCCAGGAGATTAATCCATCATTCCGTTTCGATCGGTGAACAGCAAATCCTAACGAAGGCCGTTGGAAAAGGAGACGCAGCGGAATCTGCCCTTCTGGCAGTCTCACCCGGTTCCCATGGGGGGGGACCCCAAAATTTAGTTGGGGGGGAGAGTCTGGCTCGGAGGCTGCACCGTAATCACCTGTTTGGCCCAGGAACCGATGCAGCTGAAGGGCTACAACATCCAATACCGGCAGCCAGGGGGCGCCCTTTAACTCCCCCCATGGATGGTGCCCCCCGCCCCGGCTATTGAGGTTTGCAGGGTGCCTGAAAAAGGGGAGTGTGTGTATATGAAGATGACCCCCCCAATCAAGTGGCCCATAAGTGACCTTGAAGGTACCCTCTCCGTGTCCGCCGAGAACTGTCGGCCTGCGCCGGGCTAACATCCCATGGAAAGATGGGTCCCTCATGCGTCCCACCCTCTCCACCGCACCAGCCCAAATCACAGAGTGGTCCTGGCTCGACTCCTCCCCACCACCCCATGTGATAGTGACAGCCTTCCGACGGTGTTCTAGGAGGGGCTGGCCGTATCCCTCCCGGTCCAGCTTCAGTGCTTCTCTCCTAGCCCAGGCCGTGGCCCATTTGGAACAGAGCCGCAAAAGCGGCGAGTGGAGCGTGCACGCAGTTCTATTTGTGCGAGTGGCAAGAGCCTCGCGTGCGTCCGACCGCCGCTCTCGTGGAATCCTCCCCTCTCTCCCGCCCCTCCCACCGGTCCACAAAGCCGGAAAGATTGGGGACCCGCTGGTCAGGATCAACTCTGGGATCAGTTTGTGTGTGTGTGTGGGGTGCAGCCGGGAGTTGCAGGGCCGGCCAGCTCCCAAGGGTGGGAGTGTTCGGCATCCACGCATGCCACCCTGCGGGGCCCAATCGTCTCTGCTGGGAGGTGGTGGGCAGGACTCCGGTGGGTTGATCCCTTTGGCAATCGGGAGATCTGTTCGGGAAGGATCCTAACTGGAGAAAGGGCTCGGGGTGGAGCCGCAGCCAGCCCCCCCACCCGCAGGACGTGCTGGGCAGGGCTCTTTCGAGGGGTGGGGGTCAGCATGCCAAGTGGAGGAGCCTGGGGGCGGCTCCAGTGGAGCCCTTTCTGTGTGTTGTGTGTGTCTCTGTGTGTGTGTGTGTTTTTCTCCTTCTAACGGTCGATCAGCCATTTTGGAGGGCAGGGCAGGCGGGGTCGCCAGCCCCCTCCCCAACATGCAGGCAGGGCCACTTTGGGGGGCAGAGGCCAGGCAAGGCGCCATAGTCCCTCCTGCCCCTCCTCCTGCCATCCTGGGTGCAGGGTGGCCTTTCTCCTCACGTCAGCGACTTCCAGTCAGCCGGTAAACAAAGCCGGCTGCGGCAGGAGCAACGCCCTCCCCTTCCCCTTTTAGGGAAATCCTTGCCCCTCCCCAGACACCTTCGTGACCTCATACTCCCCCCTCCCCAAGATAACACAGTTGCCATGTGCAACGCGTGACGGACAGCCGACGGGCCCTGTTGTCTGAAAGGGGGGAGACCCAGGAGGGGTTTGCAGCTGCTACAAAGGATAACGGAGGCAGAGGCATCCCCCCCCCCGTTGGGGTACGGCATGCCTGGGGGAGGGGGCCTTCCTTCCACTTTTCGGGGGGGGGTGCAAGTCGACCAGGGGGGAGGGGCTGTGTGCCAGCGACCCGAAGGGAGCCCCACATTCCCACCGTTCAGCGAGACGTCAGCGAAGCTTGCCCTGTTTTATGACTTGACTTGCCTCCGTCGTTAAGCGAAGCTCAGCAGTCGCTCAGTTGATCACCCGGCCGTTAATCGAAAGCTGGGTTCCCCCATCAGCTTTGCGGTCGTGAAAGGGGAGGGCAGGGCCCTGCGCCCGTCATAAATGTGAGTCAGTTGCCCTGCATCTGAATTTTGGGTGCCATGATGACAGCGGTCGTAAGTCTGGAAAATGGTCCTGAAGTCCCTTTTATTATGGCAGGTGGGGCGATGTTACATTTGAGCAGACACTAAGCGAGCCGTCATAAGTTGAGGACTAGCTATAAAGGTTTGCAAACCACATGGGGTCTCAAACATCCTTGCTTGGGATGTGTTTGTATGTGTGTGCGTGTGAGAGGGAGGGAGGGAGGGAGGCTACACGGCTTGGCTGGCTTGCTCGAGCCACCTCTGCTTCTCTGGTCAGGGACCTTGGGGGTCATCTAGTCCAACCCACTACTCGAGCCATCTCTGCTCCCTTGGTCAGTCAGCTCTGTCCTCTTTTTGAAGCCTGATAACAAACTGACATTTGTCCCTCCGGTTTCTCCTCCACCAACTCGGAGGGACTCTGGCCCCGAAGAGGGGTGGGCTGGATGACTTCTAAGGCACCCTTCAAAGCAGGAGCCTGGGACCTGACCCAGGACGTCCGGCAGTCAGTCCAGACTTCCGCCAGTTCATTTCACTAGCGTTCAAAGTCGCGAAGCGACTTAACGACCATTTTTCAGAGATCCGACCCCGTCGCAGCCTTGCCCCGATCACGGGATCCAAATTCTTCGGGACGCTTGGTGACCGACTCGTGTTTATGATGGGGGTCACGTGATCCCCTTTTGCGACCGTCTGACGAGAGAATGACAAAGGGGGGGAGCCGGATTCGCTTAATGAGGGTGGGGCTACATTTATCCGCTACAGGGGTTCACGGAATAACGGTGGCAAGGAAGCTCGTCAGAGGGGGGCAAAGCTCACTTAACGACGGTCTCACGTAATGCCAGCTGGCCCGCCTCCCCCCTCCCTCCTCGGAATGGCACAAAGGAGCCAGAGAGCTGAGGGACATGTGCGCCCCCTGGTGTCTGGAAGTTACATTGCACCAGGAGAAGAATTGTGAGTCTTCCCCCCCCCCGTGGGGGGATGATGGGAGTTGTAGTCCAGGCCTTCCATTAGGTTAGGGTACCCTGAAGGTCGCCTGAGAGGGGAAGGAGAAGCAGCCACTCGGCAACCGACTCGAATTAATGACGGTCGCAGTGTGCCTGGGTCACGTGATTCCCCCTTGGTGACCTTCTGAGGAGCAAAGCCAACGGGGAAAGCCGGATTCGTTTAACGACCGTGTGTGGCTAACTTCACACCCGCAGGGATTCCCTTAGCGGCCAAAGTGAGAAAGGTCATAAAACAGAGCAAAACTAGTTTCACCAACATCTCACTTAGCAACAGAAGTGTGGGGGCTCAATTGTGGTCAAGGACTGCCTGGAGAGAGGCCAGGTCTCTCTGGACACGGGGCAGCTGCTGGGATCTAGAGAGGTGGCAGAATGACACAGCTGGGAGGGATCTTGGAGGTCATCTAGTCCAGCCCACTAATCAAGCAGGAGACCCTTGCAGAATCATACAATAACAGAGTGGGAAGGGACCTTCGAGGTCATCTAGTCCAGCCCACTACTCAAGCAGGAGACCCTTGCAGAATCATACAATAACAAAGTTGGAAGGGACCTCGGAGGTCATCTAGTCCAGCCCACTAATCAAGCAGGAGACCCTTACAGAATCATACAATAACAGAGTTGGGAGGGACCTTAGAGGTCATCTAGTCCAACCCCCCTCTCAAGGAGGAGACCCTTGCAGAATCACAGAATGAGAGAGTTGGGAGGGACCCCGGACGCCTGTTCTGTTCTGTCCGTCGTCCTTAAGCGGCCCATCCGCAGAGCCCGCAGGGCGAGCAATTCTCTCACCAGCCCGAGAGCAACCCAGCCTCTTGCCCAGGGCTGCTGGCGCAGGTGGCACCTCCAGGGCACAGGGGCCACCCAAGGGGGAGGGGGCCCTTTTGAACGATCGCTGGAGGTGGCCGAAAGTGCTGTGGGACCCACCCTCTCCTTGGAGTTGCGGGTGTCCTTGCCCAGCAGTAGGCTGGACCGGCGGAGGCGGGGGTGAGAGGGAGACTCCTCTTCTCTTCTCACCTCCCTCCTCCCCCCCCCTTTTTTTTGTGGCAGGCAGCTGCTTCCTGTGCCTGGTGGACGTGGTGCCGGTGAAAAACGAGGACGGCGCCGTCATCATGTTCATCCTCAATTTTGAGGTCGTGGTGGATCGGGCCCTGCTGGCCAGCTCGGCCAAGAACACCAACCACTGGGTGTCGCCGGCCGCCTGGCTGCCCACAGGTAAGATGATTCTACCTCTCATCGGTTAGAACAGGGGTGTCAAACGCAAGGCCCGCGAGCCCAATCCGGCCCGTGAGGTGCTTATATCTGGCCTGTGAGGCCGGCCTGGAAATATCAAAGGACCGGCTGGCCCGCAGTGCCTCAGCCAGACCTACGGACGGGGTTTCCACGGACGGGGTTTCCAACTGCTGCGTCCATCCGCCCGTCCCCTGCTGGCTTAGATTGATACCATCCTAGTTCAGATGGGGGGTATAAGAAGCAATCAGGGTTAGCCCTTCCTTGGTCCGGTCGACTTTCTGGGGCTCACCCCCTCCCAGTCTAAAGAACCCTTTGCCCCTTCTGCAGTGCCCCCCTTGCCTATGGGTCTGCTGAAAGGGGGGGGGGGCTGGCGAAGCCAGGGGAGAGATTCTACCTCTCATCGGTTAGAACAGGGGTGTCAAACGCAAGGCCCGCGAGCCCAATCCGGCCCGTGAGGTGCTTA
>JANHFL010133904.1:0-11096 GCA_032468155.1 Oxyrhabdium leporinum
GCACTTTTCTGTCCTTTATCCTCTCAGCTGATTTGTGCGGCAGAGTTGACTGCCACGCCTCAGCTGTAGCTACTATATTACTACATAGAAGGTAAGCTGGTTGTTTTGAAGCTGCCCATGCACGCAATCACCGAACCGGTTGTAAAACCGGTTGAAACCCGTCACTGGACAGAACCTTTTGGGTTCAGCATGTCAAAAATACAGAAAATATCTAACTCTGACTCTGCTAGGCGTGTCACAAACAAATGAAAAATAAACAATTATTTACCTATTTCTGGCTGAGTATTCCTTTACATATATTCCCTTGCCAGGGGTGCTGAAGGCCCCATTTCTTGGCAGAAATGGCACTGTTAACTGGCTGAATATTGCGTATATTTAATCTGGATTTTTGTGTGTGTGTGTTTTCAGTTTTTAAAAATGTTTTTAGTATTTTTAATTGTAATGT
Organism: Oxyrhabdium leporinum; assembly: GCA_032468155.1. Lineage (NCBI taxonomy): Eukaryota > Metazoa > Chordata > Lepidosauria > Squamata > Cyclocoridae > Oxyrhabdium > Oxyrhabdium leporinum. Next base: position 446 of record JANHFL010133904.1, read on the forward strand.
ATTTTCTGAATTGTAAGCCACCGAGAGTCATTGACTGAGATGGGCAGCTATAGAAATTAAACAAACAAATGAATATTAATGCTTATTGGGTATAATGGGTTCATTTATTGACCTCATTGTTTGCTTAATGAACATTTGCTTAACAACCATCACAAAAAAAAATCATAAAAAGAGTAATGGTCATGTGGTGACCCATTTAATATCCAGCATGACTTATGACTATAATTTCAGGCTCAGTTATGGTCGTAGGTTAAGGGTTACTTGTATAGAATCCAGTGGCCAATCTTAACAATAAAACATGTAGAGATGACAAAGTGTAGGTTGGAAATCTATGTAATGAATTTCCTGTTTTCCTTTTTTCAGATCTACCTCCTTCCTCAGCATGGACCAGCCTTTTTGAATTTCCCTCATTTACTTTAAACCTTCTTAAAATTTGCTTTGACTTCACCTCTTTGTCCTCAATTTGAACAAAACTTGAAGTATGCACATCTGCACGTATATAACACAACCAGAACTTAAGCTACTCCTTTTATTCTTTTCCTGCTTTCGTTCAGTCCCTTGCTAACATTTAGATTGCAAATTCCTTTTTGGCACAGCGAGATCCTAGCTCGTTAACCATTAAATTGTTTAGAAAGCCAGGAAGATCGATGGCATTGTCAACATTTTATTACTGTGCACCTGTAAATTAAGAAAACAAAAACAAAATATCCATATATTGTACTGGGGTAAGCTTTCATGGTTGTTGAAGGCTGATGTACTAATCAAGAGACCAGTCCTCACCAAGCTCCGCCAATCAGAAACTGGTTTGACTAAAGATCATTTAGCAGTCAGGACATTTGCTTATAAAGACAAGAGCCTAGCCAGGCCCTGCATAGAAGACTACCTTGCCTCTGAAGATACCGGCCATGGTTGATGGCAAAACTTCATTGATTGATTGATTCATTCATTCATTCATAGAATATAGAATATCAGAGTTGAAAGGGACCTTGGCGGTCTCTTAGTCCAACCTCCCTGCTCAAGAAGGAGACTGCCAGGGTTCCAGGTAATATGCCCATAGCAAACAGAATTCCAAGGCAAGCAGTTTCCTCAAAGAACATGTTTATTGGATATATCATATTGGCACAAGCTGGTGAAAACTGACTCTCAAGGTTCCTGCAGTTTTCCCTTAATTAAAAGTAAAAGTTTTCCCCCCTTTCCCAAACAATCAGTCACATGGTCCAATCAAGGTGCTGTCTGCTTGCTTGGAAACTTCACTTCTTCTCTCTTCAGTCACCTGTGGAAATGTCCTTGATTCTCAGGGGAAGCTATTCTGCTTTGGCTACAAAACCCCAGCTATCTCTGTTCCCCCCCTCCTTACCCCTCAGCATCATTGTGGCAACACTGAAGCCTCCAACATGGCCTTGTTCAGGCTAGCTTCAGGGTTGACAGAGACTGTATACCATTCCAGACAAGAGGGTCTCTTTTGTTAAACGCTTCCAGTAATAGAGAATCCACAACTTCTGAAGGCAATCAATCAATCCACTTATATGGCCGTCCATCTCATATGCATGGGCAGCTAACAATTTAAACAGGATCAAAGCAGAAGAAAAACACAACCAATAACTAAGAACACAAATAACATAGCATAAAACAGAGTTGAGAATAATCAAATACCTTACAGTCAATATATTGAAAAAGTGAGATTGCCTATATATAAGAGCTTTATTGTCATCATTTGATGGACTGATCTAATAGACCACATAGGCAGAGGTTTACTCACATATTTTCAGTGACTAACTATTACAAGGATTATAATTACCTGTAAGGGAGAGGTCTTTGTCAAGATAGGATGAGTCTTCTTCTCTATTGGAAGATCAAGATGGAATTAATAAGTTAAAACTCTAAGTAGGTTCAGACTAGTCATCAGGAGAAACTATAGAATAACAAAGTTGGAAGGTACTTTGAAGTCTTCTACTCCAATCCCCTGCTCCAGAAAGAGACCCTTTACCATTCTGAACAAATGGCTATCCAATCTCTTCTTAAAAACCTTCAGTGGTGAAGTACCCGTACTTCTGGAGGAAAATTGTTCCATTGATTAATTGGTTTCACTATCAGAAAATTTCTCCTTACTTGTAGGTTGGTTCTCTCCTTTATTAGTTTTCATCCATTGTTTCTTCTCCTACCTTCTGGTACTTTGGAGAATAGGTTGATCCCCTCTTCTTGTGGCAGCCCCTCAAATATTGAAAGACTGCTATTATGTCACCTCAAGTCCTTTTCAGTAGACTAGACATACCAAATTCCTGCAAACATTTTTCCTATGTTTTAGCCTCCGGCCATCTTTGTTACTCTTCTGCACACTCTTTTAAAAGTCCCACTGAAGATGTTACCTAGTTTGGCAACAAAACATCTGTGAACCAAGCAGCAAACTCGGAGGATAAGTCTCTGCCTAAATATCTGTTTTTCACACATAATATCTCACTTTTATGGGTCTCGTTTCTGTGTAAAAGCCATGGCAATCTGGAATTGCAAATGGAAAGATGAGTTCAAGCAATTGAGAATGGGTTGGTGGGTGAATAATGGCAAGCAGGAAGACACCCTAAGTATAGTAATTATAGGATACCTTAAGTAATCCAAAGAATTTAAGATCACACAGATAAATAAGGTCCACAGAATTAGGTAAGATACATTGAGTTCAGTCCAATCTAATTTCTTCAAACTAGTGTGAGGTATAGTAATAAGACTGTCAAGGTGAGGGTGAGTCACTTGATAGATTATCTCATAAAAGGCAATTCAGCCCAGGTAGGGAGACATCTGGGAAAATACAGCTCAAAGAAACTCCACCTTAATTAACTCAGTATAAAGGAGGCTAGGAAATTCTATTACAGTTTGCAAGATTTTGTATTTACTCCAGACTAGCAATAAAGATACCTCACTGAAATCCATTTCATTCTGGCTTCCTTATTTGGCCAGCTACATGGGATTTGACAGTTTAGGACTAAAACATTGGAAATATATACTTCTTTGGAAAAGCACTAAGAAAGAGAAACGGGAAAACATGGAATGAAGAGCAAGGGTTAAGAACAGAGACGACGGACTCTCTAGGAGAATGCAGTAGTTCTGAATAGCAATTTCATTAAAACTTGGCATTTAGAAATTAGGACAATTCAACTGGCTCCCAAAAGTTCTTTCCTTACATTTTCTCATTCTAAAAAAGTTCATTAGTTTCACAAGTCCTGCTCACAGTCTTCCAGAAAAACAGAGTTCCTCTAGTCCCACTTCCTGCTCAGGCAGGAGACCCTGTACCATTTTAGACAAATGGTTGCCCAATCTCTTCTTAAAAACGTCCAGTGTTGGAGCACCCATAACCGGAGGCGGGCAGCTCTTGCTTTAGCAAGAGGTTCGCTGGTCGCGCATCCTCATTCACAGGATTACCTGAGTAGTGCAAATGGATGTGGAGCCTGTCAGGCTTCCAAGTGATACATCCCGTTCAATAAAAACTCTGAGGCAGGCAAGTTCCTCAAAGAACACTTTTATTAGGACATATCAAATTGGCATATTCCTGGTGGAAAACCGGCTCTAAGTTGCTGCCGGTTTCCCCCCCCCAATTAAAAGTACAACTTTATCACTTCCTCCCAGAGTCTCAGTCACATGGTCCAATCAGCATACAGCCCAGTTGCTAGGTGACCTCAGTCTCCACCTTTCGAACACCTGCACCAATGTCCTTGATTCCCAGGTGAAAGAATTTTATTTAGGCTACAACACCTCAGCAAATATCTACACCCCCCTCCCTGGCCCCTTTGCTCCAGGCTTTGTCAGCCCTGAAGCAGTGAGAAGAGAAACCTCTCTAGAAAACTACAAAAAAGAAAATGGCCACAGTTCAGCCAACTTCAGGGTTGACAGAGCCTTCTTGGAACTGTTGAAAGGACTGTTGAAAGGACTGAGAACCTCCACAGACATGCGATTGCAAGTAGATAAATAGGTACTACTTTAGTGGGAAAATAACAGAGACATGAAAGGAACCCCCTTGGGCATCCCCTGGACCATGATGATGTCACCAGCTCATTCTTTCAAACCAGAAGTATATTTGGCAGGTTCCTCATGAATGTGGCAGTAACAAATTAAATAAAATAAATATTTTGGGGATACAATTAGCCTAACGTAGAGGATATTGGCTTCTTTTACTGGCAAGGAACTGATCTGTGGATGCTAGTGATTTTTTTTTAATCACTTAGAGGTGCTTACTGCCCATAGATCATTATGGAGCATCTACTTGGATGCAAACTAACATGGAAGACAGTTTGCACCAAATAAAAATTCCTTGGCTGGAATTCCTTCTCATCATCCCAAGGAGACCAAAAGAGTTTTGTGTTTTCTGGCCCACTCTTTTCTTAGCTTTGAATTTATTTTTGTTCTTCCTTGAAGCTTAGGAAAATGAGTTGATGGTAGTTATGATGCTGCATATATGGGACATATGGGTGGTTTTTGTTTTTGTTTTGTAATTGCCTAAAATAGACATGTAATAGCTGGACTGTTGAAAGTGACTCTGTACCAGCTTACTAGGATAACTTTTTTTACTTGAAACAATCTACCTTACAAGGGCAGTAGAAACAATTCCTTTTGCTTAACATATTTCCTTAACATAAATACATTATCCTGGTCTATTGAACAATAACAATCAAGACATACCTTTTATCTTTTATCTGAGACTCAATAAAGCAAACAATAATTGGATGATTTCTACATGGAATTTTTTACAATGGAAATCTCTATATTTCCTTAAGAACAACTAAGAGAGGGTTATTTCCATGTGAAAGAGAGGGAGAGCAAGAACGAGAGGGAGAAAATAGTACAGTAAATTCTTTGGAAGAAAGTGTACTGTCAGTTAGATGAGATCATGAAATTAAGGCTGTTGGGTCCTTTCTTTGGGGATATGACAGATGACAATCTGCTACACTAATAACCTACCTGGATGTCGGGCTCCAAAAAAACCAGGAATGACAGGTTGCGATTCTTCTAAGCAGATTTAGTTATTGTTCCTCATCTACAGACAGAAATCTTGCCCAATTAAAGGAGACCACTTGACCATAAGATATATATTATGGGACCTATTAGGGAGGAGCTGTCTTTACCCACTTTCTATCACACAACCTTTGCTGTCTCTTGCTCCTCTGGAATGTATTATCGCCTTCCTGGGAATCCAGACAACATTATCTCATTGGATGTTCGTAGGCAAAGGAACTATTAAAAATGCAATGCCATATATGCCCTGGAACAGAAGGGTACCAAATTCAATCTTGCTTTTTGAAGTTCTCACCATTCATGGAGATATATAGCAATATCCTCTATCCTCTAGTAATACTTTCCATCATTTACAAGGAAGAATTGAGTTCAGAACTTTTGAACAAAGTTAACAAAGAATAACAGAGTTGGAAGGGACCTTGGAGGTCTTCTACTCCAACTTCCTGCTTAGGCAGGAAACCCTATAACATTTCAGACAGATAGTTGTCCAATCTCTTCTTAAAAACCTCCAGTGTTGGGAACCCACAACTTCTAGAGACAAGTCATTCCACTGATTAATTGTTCTAACTGTGAGGAAATCTCTCCTTAGTTCTGGGTTGATTCTCTCCTTGATTAGTTTCTATCTATGGCTTCTTGGCCTGTCCTCAGGTGGTTTGGAAAATAGGTTAACCCCTCTCTTCTCTGGGACAACCCTTCAAATATTGGAAGATTGCTATCACATCACCCCTAGTCCTTTACATTAGACTAGTCATACCCAGTTCCTGCAACCATTTTTCATATGTTTTAGCCTCCATCCCCCATTCATCTTTGTTGTTCTTCTGGCTCACAACTGTAGCATGAACATGGCATAAGAATGCTCCCATCTTTTGGAGAGTTTCTGCTGTTTGAGAAAAGAGATGAACTCATGGCAGAACTTGGTTTAAATCTGCAGTACCTGTGACAGCTCTGCCTATCAACTAAGAATAAATGATTGGTTCCCACCCCCCCCTAATACTTCCATTGCATCCCAAATAAATTCTGATACCAGTTTGGTAAATTTAAATCATTATTTGCATGCAAAATAAATGTAGCTACTTTATGAGCTGTGCAAATTATTTGAGAATTGCTTATTCATCTATGAATGTGTTTTATGAGTATATCCATTCCGGCAAAATCCAAAGAATCCATCCATCATTCACAGAGGAGTGTTTCTCTCCCCTTTCCATTTCTAAACCAGTTCATAAGAACTAAAACTAATAAACAGTTTCATCTTAACATTACATTAAAAAGTATTGCCACATGTGTTTTCAGTTCAATTCATCCCTTTTATCTTAGGAATAATCTTTTCGAAGCCCAACCAGTAATGTTTTACCCATTAGAAGCCTACCAGGTAGATAGAAAGAAACTTAAGCATTAAGTTTTCCAATATTTGAAACCTGGAAGAAAATAAGCTTCAAACTTGTTGGAACCAAATATTAAATTATTGCTTTCCTAGCTGTTAACTTGGAATGTTAAAGAGAAAACAAATCTTTCCTATCAGGAACAGCAATTCAGCAATCACTTGTCACTAAATGAGGCAATGACTTCAAACAGAAGACAGCAACCATCTGATATGGATGTTTTTAATTTGAATTCCAGAATTAACCTGGAAGATTGGGCTCCATTTCTGTAATTCTCTACTGCCTCTCTAGGAAACTCCAAGGAAAATCTAATAATAAATGAAATGATTACAAACACCGAAGCACAGTTGGAGGCTGTAATATGTAATATCTAATATGTAAATACGTAATATGTAAACAATGTATTTATATGTAAATATGTAATATGTAAACGAGTCTAGTAAAAGGTGTCCTAGCAGGCAACTGCTTAAGTATGAGCCAACAGGTGCTACGGCAGCTAAAAAAGCCAAGACTATCTTGGGTTGCATTAACAGAGGGATAGTATCAATATCACTTGAAGTGCTAATATTGCTTTATAATGTTTTGGTAAGACCACACTTGGAATATTGCAACCAGTTTTGGTCACCATGATACAAAAAAGATTTGGAGACTCTAGAAAGAGTGCAGAGAAGAGCAACAAAGGTGATAAGGAGTCTGGAGGATAAACCATACAATGAAAGATTGAGGGAAGAAGGTATGTCTAGTCTAACAAAGAGAAGGATTAGGGGTAACATGATAGCAGTCTTCCAAAACTTGAGGGGCTGTTACAGAGAAGACAAGCTCGATCTATTCTCCAAAGCACCAAAGGGTTAGGACAAGAAGCTATGGATAGAAACTTATCAAGGAGAGACCCAACCTAGAATTAAGGAGAAATTTCATGACAGAGAGAACAATTAATCAGTGGAACAGCTTGCCTCCAGAAGTTGTGGGTGATCCATCCCTGGAGGCTTTTAAGAAGAGATTGGACAACCATTTGTCTGGAATGGTGTAGCATCTCCTGCTCAAGCAGGGGATTAGAGTAGAAGACCTCCAGATTCCCTTCTAACCCTGTTATTTTGGGTTCTGTGTTCCTCAAAGATCTTTCAGTTATTAAAATATTCATTAGGTCCCTCAGCAGTGCATTTTCAAGCCTTTTTCAAAGGCCACCAGAGATGCGTCAGTCTTGTATCTCACACGTAGGCAGCATGTTCAAAAGATCAGGTCAAGTGACCAAGACAATTCAGGACCCTCGTTGCAGTTGGTCAAACGTTTGCAGGCTGCGTTTCCCAAAGGTCTTATGGAAATTATGCCTCCACTGGTGCATTTATAAAACTTCCTTAAATGATGGGAATTGCCAGAAACCTTTCAGGTTTCACTTGGAAATAAAACCACGAGGATCCTGCTAATTAGAATTCAGTTTAAAAGCTGTCTCCTGCCTCAACCGGGGGGCCTTTCAGATGTGATAAGACTAAACCCCCCATGTAATCTTAACAGAGTTGGGACCTTGGAGGTCTTCTAGTCCGACGTCCTGCTCAGGCCAGAAACCCTACACCACTACAGACAAATCATTGTCCAATCTCTTCTTAAAAAACTCCAGTGTTGGAAAATGAACAACTTCTGGAAGCAAATCATTCCACTGATTAATTGTTCTAATTGTCAGGATATTTCTCCTTGGTTTGAAGTCGCTTCTCTTTGATTAGTTTCCATCAATTGCTTCTTATTCTGCCTTCACATGCTTTGGAGAATAGGTTGACTCCCTCTTCTTTGTGGCAGCCCCTGAGATACTGGAACACTACAATAATGTCACCTCTAGTCCTTCTTTTCATTAAACTAGACATACTCACTTCAAGCAACCATTCTTTATATGTTTCATCCTCCAGGCCCCTAATCATCTTGGTTGCTCTTCTTTGCACTCTTTTCAGAGTCTCAACCTCTTTCTTTTACATTGTGGTGACCAAAACTGGATGCAGTTTTCCAAGTGCGGTCTTACTAAGGCATTATAAAATGGTGCTAACACTTCACCTGATTAGTAACAATTAGTGATTGAGCTTCAGCCAGATTTTCCAAATAGTTCAACCCATTGGAGTCTACTTTCAGGAAGTGTCGTGGTCCCCTCATATCGGATGGTCAGAAATTTCAGGGATTCTGGATTTGTCTAATTTTGAGCCTAGTTCTTTTACAGCTGCTTAACCATTTTCAATATCATCCCAAATCAGGTAGAACAAAATTCCTCCTCTGCATTTGGCAAAAGACGCAATCCTGCTGATCTTAATATTGTCTCCGCGTTCAATTCTGAGTCATCCTTTATAACCCCAAGCAGGAGAGCGGACTATTTATACTGTGGACTAGTAATTAGAAAACATCATTTGGGCTGCACCTACCGAGGAAGAACTTGAACATTGCAGCAGGTCACTTTATGAAGACCCCTGGAAGAAAATGAAGGATCGCTCTGACAAGAACTGAAAGTATTAATTAGCAAAAAGCCAGGAAGTCCCTCCGTTGAAACCCTGAAAAGAATGGGCCCCAACCTGGACAACTTTGCCAATTCTCAAAGCCGCTCGATTCTTTCCAATGAATAAAAACCAAACATTTTCTTTCAGGACATCAATTTGATTAGATTTTGGCTTGGCAAAGATTTTATTTTCTCTAATGAAACTGAAAGAACGCCGCCAAGTCAATTCTGAATCGAGTTTGGACTAACAGGAAGTCCTCAACTTAGGACTGTAATTGAGCTCAGAATTACGGTCGTATGTCATGCCGATCATTAAGCAAGGCCCCATGGGACCATGCCTGATTTTACCACCTTTTTTTTGGGTGGTGGTGGTTAAGTCAATTTCTTGGTCGCTAAGTGAATCTGTGGACTGCAATGGGCTGTTTTGTTTTGTTTTGCTGGAAACTGGAAGTAAAACCTGGTTTAGGGCAAAAAAAATGTCAATCGCGGCCACATGACTGTGGGATGCTACAAATGGCTCTCAATGTGAGTTGACTGCTGAGCACCCAAAATGCGATCACATGACCATGAGGGGGCGGTGCATTCCAACTGTTGGAACTTTGGATCTGTGTATAAGAAGCCCTGCTCAGGTCCATTGTAAGTGACCAGCCATAAATCGAGGACTAGCTATCTGCATGACCCAGTTCTTGTCCAAATCTTCAAAACATCCCAGAGGGCATTATGGGATTTCCTTTATTCCCCATACTCCTGTTTAACTTTTCGACCACAAGCTCTCCGTTTCTCTTCCCTTCCTATTTATTTAACAGACTATTAGAATAACGGAGTTGGAAGGGATCTTGGAGGTCTTCTAGTCCAACCCCCTGCTCAGCCATTTCAGACAAATCTCTTCTTAAAAACCTCCAGGGTTGGAGCACTTCCAGGGTTTATTTATTTGTATCCTGCCTTTGTTATTTTTACACGCAATTCAAGGGCGTCAACATATCGAACACACCTTCCTTCTCCTATTTTCCCCAGAAAAAAAACTACCTTGTGAGGTAGGTTAGGCTGAGAGAGCATGACTGGCCCCCAAAGTCACCCAACTGGCTTTTGTGGCTAAGGTGGGGCTTGAACTCAGGATCTCCCACTTTCTAGGCTGTTTTCCCCTTCTCCTGATCCTCAAAATGCTATTAAGATGGCACCAAAGACGCCAAGAGACCCAAAAGGAGTAATTTTCATATCGGTTCTGAAATCCTGAGTCCTTCAGAAAGGTAGCGTCTGGAGTGGCATTGGATAGTGAGTGGAGTAGCATATAAATTAAGCAAGTAAGTAAGTACGGAAGTAAACAACCAACCAACCAACCAAATAAAGAAACAGATGAGTTTTCATTCCAAACTGGATCATACCAAATGGAACCATTTCAAACATATTGATGTCACCCTACACAGGCTGGAATAGATCAGTTTCTCAACCTTAACAACTTTAAGCAGTATGGACTTCAACTCCCAGAATTCCCCAGCTGGAAAGTTGAAGGCCAGACACCTTCAACTTGCTAGAGGTTGAAAAACACTGGGGTACATAATCCACACAAGGGGGAACTATGTTTTCACAGGATGCATAAATGCATAAAGAGTTCTGCCACTGCAAAGTGTTCTACAGAGCCCTCTGAGTGGTTTTGAAATAGGGAGAGCAGTACTAAAACAGATTAACAGCGTTGGAAGGGACCTTGTAGGTCATCTGGTCCAACCCCGCCCACCCAAGCAGGAGACCCTACACCATTTCTGACAGATGGCAGTCCAGTCTCTTCTTGAAAGCTTCCAGTGATGAA
>JANHFL010134240.1:0-11089 GCA_032468155.1 Oxyrhabdium leporinum
TAGATAGATAGATAGATAGATAGATAGATAGATAGATAGATAGATAGATAGATAGATAGATAGATAGACGGACAGACGGACAGACAGACAGACAGATAGATGTGTGTGTATGTGTGTGTGTGTGAGAGAGAGAGATGCTAATGAAACAACACAATACTAACCGTGACATTTATCTCGAGAACAGATAAATCCTCTTTGACTGTGGTTGGAGGACATCAAATATTGACAGATCCCACAAAGCAGGGATCCAAAGTTGTATAATGATTCTTGAATTCCTGTGCTTGAACAATCTTTCTTGATATCTTGATAGATTCCAAATTTGCTAAATGGCAGCAAACTGATAAAGAAAGATCTAGTTCCTTTCTGTCTCCTAATGATTGACCTGATTTTTGCCCTATGGGTAGTCCTGGATAAATCTTACAGATTATCTGAATCCTTCACAAGCAATAAATGGGTGGTGTTGTTTTTTGTTTGTTTGCTTAATTGTGTCTGAATTTTGAGTCTTGGTTTAGTTTTGCTCCTATAGCATTAGCTCTCCTGTTCAGACGGTGAGTCAGAGAAGAAACTTTGCATATAGGAAACAAAGTTGAAGGCAGCCTAGGAATACAGTTGCTACTGATTTTTTGGCTTAAATGAAATGTCAAGCTAAATTAAGCTCTTTTAGATCAGAGTAACTTTGAAAGAATGCTGGCAGAAGCAAACAAGGAGGACTTGGTTGGTGTATTGTGACGTGTGAAACCTGTGAGCATATTGTGGCTTATATAAGCCATGATGGCACAGTGCTTATAAGGCGGTTTTGCAGGTTGACTCTGCCCACTGCCAGCCGTTTGATCCTGGAGGTTGACTCAGCCTTCCGTCCTTCCAAGTTTGGCAAAACGAGGACCCAGAATGTCGGGGGCAATACCCTGACTCTATAAACCGCTTAGAGAGGGCTGTAAAAGCACCGGGAAGCGGTATATAAGTCTAAATGCTCTTGCTATATGAAACTTGTATGCAGGGCAAAGACATGATTATTATCTCTTTCTAGTTTTCCATGAAATATCTGTGGCAGAACCTATCCTATTGGTGCCATGATTTTCCTAATGATTTACCGGTCGATGGTTTTTAGACACAAAGATCACTGTAATAGGCATACAGAAAACGCAACATATTGATCAATCAATTGATCAATAATATATACTTGGTCAATGACCAGCAAAATTGAAAACAAAATACACAAAGCCAAAGTGAAGTAAATACAATACAATAAAATATTAACAGCTAGCAAAATAAACCACAGATTATAAATTCAGTCCTCTTATTACACTAATACAGTTATTTATCCAGGTGACATATCTAAAATATTAATAGATAATAAAAATTATATATGCCCTACAGTTAAAAAAATCTAAAAAAGTGTCCGTGCCATAACCATACTAATACAATATACCCGCATGAGTAAGCTTGCAAGCTGTTAACTAGATGTGTAGCACGCAGATCAGTTTTTCCTGGCTTGAAACTTATCGTTCTGGACTTTACACATTTTAAATGTTGCTGTTTTTCAGATCTGAATGTTCCCTATTTATTTGGGGTCTTTTGCCTGAATGGACATGTGAACTATTCACTAGAGAATTGATTATCCTGGTCCCAAAAGTTCTTTTTCAAACACTAATAACTTCCTTTGTTTGTCCTCAAAGACGTTTCCCTTCTCATCTAAGAAGCTTCTTCAGTCTTGAATGGAAGAAGTTCTGAAGAAGAACTGAGGAAGCTTCTTGGATGAGAAGGGAAATGTCTTCAAGGAAAAATAAAGAAAGTCCAGTTGCCTTTTGGAAAAGTACTTTTGGGGCGATCATGACCTGGATGACTGAGAATCTCCACAGACCTTTTGCTTAATCTAGTGATTTATAGTGCATTATCAAAAGTTCCATTCAATTGCATGAAAGACTCTCTGAAGCCTCTTCCTGGGAAAGAACCAGCTCTTATTTTAAATCAGAGGATTCCTCTCTTACCTCCATCATGCCCCCTGAGCTGCTTTACTACCCTAAAGATGTCTATTAAAGGATGTTTCTTTTTTCTTTTATTGCCACTTCTTATATGTGATATGCTGGCTAGATACTCATGCAAATTCAGGGATGTAAATTTTAACTTTTATTGTTTCTTTGGGGAATTTTGATATAGCAGGAACCAAACAAGTTTTCTTTCTGGAGTGCATATGATGCTACCATTACATGTCTTGCTTTTCCTTCGGGGAATTACATGACTATTGAAATAATTACTTCTTAATCCAGAGAGAGTGGGGGATTCTTTCAGATATCTTCAGCAGTGGATTGTGTAGAAAAACACAAAATCCATCTGAATGACAAATTAGATGCACCTAAATATTTCATAGTTCCAAGTTTTGCAGAAGTATTTGATGCTTGGACTGAACAAGAAGTTCCCAATATCTTTAAGTCTGAAGTTAGTTGGGTGTGGCTGTGATAGGAATGATAGTGAGAGCACCCACAACTTCTGAAGGCAAGTCATTCCGCTCATTCATCATACTCACTCTCAGGAAAGTTTTACCTTAATTCAAGGTTGGATCTCTTCTTGATAATCCTCCATCCATTGCTTCTTGTCCTGCCCTCACGTGCTTTGGACAATAGGTTGACCCCTAACCCCCTCTTTTCTGTGACAGTCCCTCAACATTGAAAGATTGCTACCAAATCAAAACCAAACCAAACAGCAAGAGGATCTAGGCTTATGTGCCACCCCATAGCATTCTCTGGGTGGCTTACAAAGTAGAAGTATTATTTGCACAATCTTATTTTGCTAACCTTGGAAGGATGGAAGGCTGAGTCAACCTTGAGCCCCTTCAGTATCGAACTTCAGATTATGGGCAGAGTTAGTCTGCAATACTCCACTTTAGCCACTGCGCCGCCAGGGCTCTGTGAACAAATGATATTAAGATGTCCCACCACCTGTGATGATGCAGTCATTGCTATCATCTCAGATGGCATTTAAGAAGCATTTTAAGAGAGAGGAGAGCTTCCGTCTTACCCTCCCCAGTCCTGTTGAGAAAACGTGAAGGGAAGACGGAATGAAGTGTCTTTGAGGTAGGACTAGAGCTGAATGAACCCTTGAAATGGAGCAGACTATAAAGGCCGGAGAATACAGGTTGACATTTTATGGCACGTTTGACCTGACGTGAGTAAGAGCTATTGATGGGCCTATACACACACCATTGATTTATCTGTTCCTTTTAAGAAGTCATCTGAATTAGTGCCCACCACTATATCTTCAAGCAATAAATAGCTTCCTCGTGTCGATAATTATTTCTTTGGTGTCAGGCTAGAATTTACTGCAAATTAGGAAGCCCAGGTTCCATCTCTATATACCAACAAGCTTGATTGTGTGTTCTGTTACGCTTAAAATTAAATTAACTGGAAAGGAATCAGGTTGGTTGCTTGCAAGAGGAATGTATGGGTGTTTCCAGACCTCTCCTTCTGAAATTCGATGAGGGAAAAAGCACCAGACATTGACTAATTAAAAAAATTAAATTCATACTGTCCAAGGGAAGTAGCTTAAGGCGATCTTTAAAGCTGGAAAATAATGACATGCATGTTCATTTTTGCATCTTACAATTCTTCCTCTTTGATCCTTGTTTTATTCTGACGTAAGTCTAAGTAAAAGTAATCAGCCTGAAGTTATTATTTATTTTGCCTGTGATGAGAAACATGACAGAAGAGAAGTAAACACAACCCACGTAACTCTATGCAAAACATCTGCAGGGGTATACGGCAGTGGCCTCCTAACAGGAGGTCCGATTCAGCTCCCCAGGCGATCACCTCTGGCTTTGCTTCCTGCAGATTTTGTAAGGAACCAGGTAATGCGGATCCTGGGCAAGTATCAGCACCACAATCCCAACAAGGGGAACCTTTCGATCCCCACTGACGAGGCGGGGCAGAGGCTCTTCTTCCAATATCGCATATAAAAACATTGAAAGCATTTAATGCCCGAGTCAGATCTAAAGATTTGTATTCACAGTTTTAGTCTAACACCTACCCATAATTTTACTGTATGAATTAATCCCCTGCACTGTAAAAATGCTAAGTCTGGATCTCAGATATCTTCATTCGTGTCAAGCAGAGAAAAATATGACACATTTTTGTAGCTAAAAGTAAAAATCTTTCACTTCAGTACAGTCAATCTTAAACCAATGATCCCATATGCTGCTCAAAAAGCATCTCCTGAAGAGAGCACTCGGGAAGGGAGATTGATGTTTTTATTAAGGAAACAGTCTAAATTTATTGCACAGGTATATTAAAAATTAAGGATTTCCCCTCATTGGTAGTCAAACAGGAATTCGCCACGAGTAAGCAAAGTGAGGGAAGAGGGGAAGCCATCTTCCTTTGAATGAGCACGATTCCTCTCAGAGCAACAATATCAAAACAAGATTATTCTGATTTTTTTTCTCCAGCAATTTCTGGACTCTATTCTCTTTGTCAAATCACATGTCTTCCTCCAGAGTTCTCCCACCCTCCCCAACATCAGATCTTTTAATTTTTTTAAAAAAATAGGGATGAATTATTAACAAACCTGATGAATCCTACTTTTATTCAACTTTCTTCATGATTCCTATTTCAAGCCAATGCGATCATTTTGCAGGATCCAGGCTGTTTCTGTCTGGCTATCAGCTCTTGTTATCACGATCACTATCCATCACAAGGATGTTGTGACAGTCATAAGTTACTCGCTAATAAGTTGGGAATGAGTCTACTAATAGTAGGACCTATTGTGCCCTCATTAACTGATCTTGTGCTCTTTTCCCTACAGATCAACTCCTCAAAGCTAAATGGGAAGTAGGTTTATGACTGATGAGCTTAAATAATAGGACAGTGCAGGGGTTATGGCTTTCAAAGCGACTCAAACTTATTTTCCCAGGAGGTACTCACACCACACCAGGAGAAGCACAACAGAGTACCAAGAGAAGAGAATATTTGTAGCTCAGGGTTGAACTGTGGGGTCCTCGGTGTTCTCTGAGCTTGGGGGTTTTCTTGCTGACGTTTCATTACCAATAAGATAGCATCTTCACTGCTAGAAGGCACTGGAGTTTGCTCTCGGTTTATACACAGTTGGTTTGCTCTTTTAGTGTTGATAGCAATGTTGGTCTTTTTTTCTTAGTAGTTCCTTGAGTAGGCTGTTTACTGTTGGATTGTTTGCCGTTCTCATTCAAAAGAGACTATAAAACGGAGACAAAACAAACAAAAAAAGACTAAGACACCTCCTCGTTAGGAGACAACAACCAGGTTAGCAGTGATCAACACCAGGATTAATACCAGACCGCAATCTCTCGGTAAATAATGCCCCAATCAAGGTGCTACCAACTCAAACAACCCAACAGTAAACTACAGCTAGTCAAGGAACGACAAAGAAAAAGGGGGGAAAACACTCCCACCAACACTGACAGGACGGAGCCCTAGTATATAAAAAGAGCCCAAACCACCCTTCTAGCCTTGATGACGTTACCTAGTTGGGTAATGAAACATCTGCAAAAAATCAGCCAAACTCAGAGAGCACCAAAAAGTCCATAGTTCTTTGCAGGGGTTGCTGACACGCGTTACATGAGCACCCCTGAATGCCCTTAATCACTTTTCTCCCTCAAGTCCAGAATTTTCCATAGCCCTGGAACGTGGCTACGTGGCTATTTCTGCTGTGCTTCTGCTGTGGAGTTTTATTTATTTCTTTTTAATACCAGTGAAAGATATGATCCCCATCCCTCCGTGAGATGCATTGGAACTAATTTCAGGTTGGAACCTGCTTTCAGAGGGAGGTCTTTGAACCACACGTTACCGTAGTCCACTCTTGATGTTGCCCTAGCATGGATGGCAGCAATTGTGAGAGTTCCCATCAACCGATCAGACGTCACCGTCGGCTCATTAAACGTACATTTCAGTAAATTAGTCCCTTCGGTGAGACGGTCTCCACCCTGCTAGGAAGGATTCAATCCCAGAACTCTGAAAACGCAAGCCAACTTTACAAGACTTCTATTTTGTACCATTTCACACCCAGCACAACTCCGTTACGGAAAGTATTGCCACAAAAAGTGAGAATTCCCTCCGCAGAGAAGACGTTATTTATAAAGGTTGCTAGGGTAACCGATGGCAACCCGTACGAGTTGGCAGAGAAAACGGACAGGAGAAATTACACGCCGTTATTTTTATTTGCAGCTTAACATTCTAATAAATTCCATGTTTTCAAAGAATTTTCTCTGGCACAATTTCACAAGCTACATGAAACTAATATTTCTTAGGGTTTCCTCCTCCTCCTCATTATTTATTTTTTTTATTTATTATTAAATTTGTTTGCACTGCGCATGCATAAAGGCTTCAAGGAACTGCAGAATATTTTCATTTGCAAACCAAAGCTAGAAGCAGAGTGAATCGTTCTGCTGGAGATGCTGACAACCTCCACCTCCTGCGTATTCCAGCAAGGAGATCCCATAGAAAGGGGGGGGGGGGAGAATTAGCCTAGGGCTGAAATGTACCTACAGAAGGACATGCTACTGAGATGCTCAAGAAAGCTTGTTGAGGCCCGTGAAACATGGTATTTATGCTATTTTCCCTCCCTCAATAGCCTATGGTCCTTTATGCCACTGTTTGCATGATGTCCTAAGAGAGCTAATTGAAGATCCTATTTCCTTAAGTACGGAAATAATTATTGAAATGTTTTCTTTTGCTCCCAATTATTAGGGGAGTGAGATTACTGTGATTAACTAGACGATGGGGTTTAAAAGAGCGTTGGATTGATTTCCTATAAATTATTATCTGGCACCAAAGCAGAAATGCGTCAAGAGCTTGGCTTGTAATACATAGCATGACTCTTGGCTTCTGGGAACAGCCCAGACAAGCTGACTGTAGGAAATTGACAAAACTCAAATATGCATCCAAGGATTTCATTTTACACAACTGGAAATTTTTGCTTTGGAGGAGGTTACTTTCATCATAGTTCTTACATTCCTTCTCAAGACTGAACGTATAAAATATATATTTTGGGGATATGGTGACACTCAGACCCAAAAGTATTCGTTAATTTCCTGAAACCCAAGAGACAATTGACACAAATTAAAATATGCATAATTAACTCTGGATTGCGAGTCAAATTGGCTGTCCCGTGGATGTGGCTGACGTACCCCACAGATGTGATGTATTTAGTGTGAGCCCATCCGTTGTTTAATGATTAGTGCAATAGTAAATAAACAAACCTTTATTCACTGACTCTGCCTTAACAGGACGTGCAGCCCACATCTATGTAAAGTGAACGCCTACAACATTGTAGTAAAAATGGACCCAGAGTGATTTCTTCCAGAATTCAACTTCATACTCTTTCTTTTATTCCAATTGCTATTTACTTTGCAACTAATTATATGCTATGCCTCAGCCTTCAGGGTTTTAGGACTACACAATTATGTCTCCTTGGAGAGAGAGGATGAGAAGGTTCATGGATTTCCCTACGCCTTCAATGGGGCACAGCGGTTGGAGGTGTCTGCCTTTCATTCTTAACCCATTCGTTTCCACACACATTCTGTCAGGTTGAGAGGTGATATCCCCGTTTTGCCTTTTGCTATTTAAAGCTACGAGGCGATGACTCTTAACTGTTCACCCTGTGCCATCACTGTCGGCCAGCTATGAAAGGCAAGGGTCTGTGAAGTGCATTTCACCGGGCCTGTAGCCAAAAATGGTGCAACGTAGGATCCCAGAGGACATTGTGGTTGACATGCAATGAAAAAAGTGTAAGCTCCATCCTAATAAGTTTATAGCATAAATGTATTTAATTTATTAAGCAGCATCAATACAGTTAAACTTCAATTTAGTTAAACAATTATTGTAAACACTCCACTGCTGATCCATCTCCCAGTGTAGTTATGTAGTGATTTATTTCTTTGTTTAGAGCCTTTGGACTAAATGGGTTGTTCACTTTTTTTCTAGTTCCATAAATTTTAAAAAAATAATAATCTAGAAATGTCGGGCACAAAAAAATTGGAACCACACATTAAGTTCCAGTTAAGCTCATACTTACACAGAAGACTCTGGTCAACTAACGGTCAACACTAAATTGGTACTAAACAACAGAACTCAAGAGAAGTTGGACTGAGACCATTTCTGGGAACTTAAGGACTCTAGGCTGATTCCTCTCTTGGCTCCACCCACGAGCTATGCCTGTTCTTCTCCTATAAAAGATCGTGTGTGTGTGTGTGTGTGTGTGTGTAAATAAAGTTTAAATTTCAATGAACAGGTAAGAAATCATACCCCTTTTAAATGCGAGTCAGACGAGTAGCGCTTTTTGCTTCAGAAAACACTAATCTGGAGCCACTGAATCTATAGACCCTTATCTTTATCAGGTGTTCTTCCTATATTCCTAGTAACACAATCACACATAGTTGACAGCTAGCACTGTAATCCGTTCTTCAAACCACTTTGGAGATTCCTCTATAATTTACAGCTGCCAGGATGATGTGTTTTATCTTCAGCGTAGTTCTGTTTTTCTAATTCATGGAGCAATAATGGAGTGGATAAATGATGTGTGATTTGCAGATGATGAGTACTTGTTCACGAAAAGAGGTAACTGTACCCCCCAAATTTTTAGAGGGATTCCCCACTCTTGAACTGGGTAGCAGCTTTGTTCCCTGTTGTGGCTTGATGTAAAAAAAGCTAAGCTGGTCTTCCTTCTCTCTTTCTCTTTTGACGATACTAATACATTAAGAGCACATTTGATACGACAAAGTTTCACTTCTTTTCACTGCAAAGCAAATGAAGTAAAAAAGGAATGGTTATTAGAGTCAGGCGGGTATAACGATATGTTATAAAAATGAAGGAGGTTTATTTGGCTTTGTTTTTTGCAAGCTTACATAAAACTGTAGCTATATTTTCACATTGCTACGCACCCTGCCCACAATGCAGTCTTTAAAAACCTGCAGTGGGGATTCTGGTTAGTTATTTACTTAATATGTAATGCAACCATCTTTAAAGTCTTTTTAGATGTTTAGATTTCACAAGGAAACTTCTACTTAAAAAAATAAATAAATCCAAAATCATGTTATGGTAAAGACACCTTTTTTATGGATATTAGCATTTTAGAGGAGTCTTGTTAACATATATGCCTGATCTAGAGCCATAGTGGCCCAGTGGTCAGAATGCAGTACTGCGGGGATAGCTCACTGCTCACTCCAGCAGTTCGATCCTGACCAGCTCAAGGTTGACTCAGCCTTCCAAGGTTGGTAACATGAGGAGCCAGATGGTTGGGGGCAAAAGGCTGACTCTGTAAACTGCTTAGAGAGGGCTGGGAAGCACTGGGAAGCGGTATACAAGTCTAAGGGCTATGGCTATTGCTAACCACTGTACTTCACCAGGCGTGTTCTAAAGTCTCTCCTTGCCGTTGCGGTCTTTCTCCAGAGTCAACCCATGACACCCAGGGACATGTACAGGTGAAAGAAGAGCCATAAGAATAGGTTCCCTATCATTGCATGGAGCGTACCTGGCCGATGCCATGTCACCGTGAAGAAATATCTTTTCAAACCGATTGAGTGAGCAATGAATTGATTATGTCCCATCGGTCTCAACTCTGAGGGAACACGTAGATCAGGGGTATCCAACCTTGGCAACTTTAAGACCTGTGGACGTCAACTCCCAGCACGGCCGGCTGGGGGATTCCGGAAGCTGAACTCCACAGGTCTTAAAGTTGCCAAGGTTGGACACCCTCGACATAGTTAGATCTTCTCCGGGATGTTTTTATAACTTGACTGAAACAGAACACTATTCCCTTCTCCGCCTTTTAATTAAGATCCAGTGCAGAATTTTATTGCGCTGCTTTCATTTTCATAATTCATTTTTCCAATAGGAAGTACGTGCAGGCTTTAAAACAGGAATAACAACGCCGTATATTGTGGGGTGGAATCTTGGCCAGATTTGCAGGAGAGAGGGAGGAGAAGGAAACTTGGAACCCTGGAAATATATACATATATACATATACATATATATGTGTGTGTGTGTGTGTGTGTATGTATATGTATGTACACATGTATACACACACATATATACACACATATATATATGTATGTATATATATGTGTGTGTGTGTGTGTGTGTGTGTGTGTGTGTGTGTGTATGTATATATATAAAAGAGCCAAGGCAGAAACTCCCCCCACCCCAGCAGTTTGGACATTATAGCCAGACATTATGCAGGTAGGTGCTTTAGTCATGCAAGATTTTTTCTACAGATGAACAGCAATGAAGAAAGTACTCTGAAATATCTCCTCATGTTGTTCTTGGTTCCTTTGGCCTTGACACTTTGTCCCTTCATGTAGTTAAGTTTATCCATTCTTTCCCAGTTAACAGATAATTAAATAGCCTTGAGCAGCTGATATGACCCCATAACACTCCTCTCCATCTGGTGAACCTCTTCTTTCCACTGTGTCGTCTTCAGGACCAGCACTACGGGGTAGCAACGAGTTTTATGAATCTCGCCTTGCCATCTAATGTTCATCAAGATTTGTGCAGCTGTGGTCCCAATCTTGTAAGCCCCTTATGCCCTAAGTTGTCAAACATATTTTACAGAATTATCCCTATAACATTGGCACTGCGAAGATACTCTGCTTCAGCAGAATTCAAATAATTTTATTCAATTAAATGTACTTTTTTGCTGATGATGCCAATACCGAGGAGAAGCACTTGCTGCTTCATTGACTCCGCCGTGAAGATCAATGAACCGTTACGCCATTCTCTGCATTTTGTGACTTCTCAGAAAATGCTGTTCTTTATTAAGCCATACTGTATTATGAATTGTCCATGAAACAGCTTAAAGATTTTGTAAGTGTGTGGTAAAACCTATCAGATTTTATATTCACTCAACAAAGAACTAAAATTGAGCTGGTGTGGATATGGGGAGCTTCTGAATTCGATGTGAAAAGACTCAGTTTATAATCTGTAGGTTTGGTTCTTTGATACATCACAACAAGGAAAAGTATTAATGCCTCCAAGAATATCCTGCAATATCTATACACAATGAATAAGAAGAAAGAAAGAAAGAAAGAAAGAAAGAAAGAAAGAAAGAAAGAAAGAAAGAAAGAAAGAAAGAA
>JANHFL010134649.1:0-11077 GCA_032468155.1 Oxyrhabdium leporinum
AATTGTTCTAACTGTCAGGAAATTTCTCCTTAGTTCTAAGTTGCTTCTCTTCTTGATTAGTTTCCACCCATTGCTTCTTGTCCTGCCCTCATATTTTCTGGCCAGTTCTGGAAAAAAAATCCTGCTATTACTCTTTAACCAATTTAATCAAGAGAGATAAGGATAATGAATGCCATCAGGCAACAATATAAGCCTAGCCTTTTGGGGTTTTTCTCAAGTGCTCTCTTACTTGGCATCCCTCAAACAAATTTGAACTACAATCCTTGGTAGTTTTTGCTATAATTCCTTCAAGATACAACGTGGGCCCTGTGAGCAGATCCCTCCTTAGTGCTCTTTTGTCCATTGTTGAGACTTTAAAAATAAATAAATAAATAAAAGGCTCTGATAATCTCTATAAAGTTAATAAAGGGCATTGGGGCCAAGATTAACCCATGTTTTCTGATATATTATGAGTAAAGTTTTGTGGAGGCTTGATGGTTTGTGTAATGAAATTGTTTTGTGTAATGAAAAGTTAAATTCTGGTCTTTCTGTGCCCATTTGGTATCCAAAACTACTGCTATTGATACAATTTCAGACATTTTATCTTTATCTTGTAGAGGTCATGTGGACATTTTTACATTCTAACTCGATTTCCTACACTTTCTTGCCATTGAATGAACTGGCACCTCCTAGTGCAGCTTCTTCTGACCTTTTGCACTGGTTGTTTTACCCCCACCTTAATTATTTCTGCCTGAATCTTTGAGGGTTTAATTCCAACAGAAAAAGTGCAAATGTTCACAGAACCTTTTTAATTTACAATTTAGCAAGCAAATCCCTGACAGATAAAGTGAGAGTTTTTCTTAGCTTGGAGCAATTTAGGGAGGGAACTCTTTTTTGAAATAGCAATAATAACAACAATGGTTTTCTACCAAGGCACCTGGGTGGAGCACGGAAGGGGTAAAATAAATTAAAATGGTAACTGGGGCCACCATCTTTTAAACCTGGCTCAAAAACAGTAACTGTGAGAGGAACCTTGGAGTCCTAGGGGACAATCACTTAAACATGAGCCAGCAGTGTGCAGCAGCAGCCAAAAAAAGCGAATACAATTCTTGGTTGTATAAACAGGGGCATAGAATCCAAGTAATGTGAAGTATTAGTACCGCTTTATAAATCCTTAGTAAGGCCACACTTGGACTATTGCATTCAGTTTTAGTCACCACATTACAAAAAAGATGTTGAGACTTTGGAAAAGTGCAGAGAAGAGCAACTAAGATGATTAAAGGCCTGGAGACAAAAACGTATGAAGAACAGTTGCAGGAATTGGGTATGGCCAATCTAGAGAAAACAAGGACTGCGTGACATGATAGCAGTATTCCAGAATTTGAGGGGCTGCCACAAAGAAGAGGGGTTCAACTTATTTTCCAAAGCACCAGAAGGCAAGACAAGAAACAATGGATGGATACTAATCAAGGAGAGAAACAACCTGGAATTAAGGAGAAACTTCCTAACAGTGAGGACAATTAACCAGTGGAACAGCTTGCCATCAGAAATTCTGGGTGCTTCATTACTGGAGGTTTTTAAGAAATGACTGGACAGTCATTTGTCTGAAATAGTATAGGGTCTCCTGCTTGAGCAGGAGATTGGACTAGAAGATCTCCAAGGTTCCTTCCAGCTCTATTCTGATTAATTTTGACAGAAGGAAGGTTAGATCAAGTGGTATGTGACTCTAGGACTTTGTATACAGCTTATACTAAGTGATTGGTTTTCCATGTGAATTATCTGTTTATCCACTGTGACTTATTTTTAAAACATGGTAAAAAAAGCTGTGCCTTTGTTTAATGGGTGATTCCACCCTTTATGTTTGATCAGAATTCACCCATTTCCTGAATTTGCACAATCAACTGAATCCTAAATTGACCCAATGCGGGTTTGTTTGCATAACCTTAAGTCCCAAAAGGCCTAGCCAGGGTAAGATAACCAAGTTTGACATATGGTTTAACAGCATGGATTAGTTTATCTGACACAACTAAGTGGAGACTGTAAGAACAGCTTCAGGTGTGTGTACTCGTAAAAAGTTTGATTTTGACTCAAGAGATGTCGAAGCAAGCTTTTACTTACTCAGAGTCGTCCTTGTGATATTCAGAAAATATGACATTTCTCTGAATTCCTCCTTGGGTATGGTGCTGGTATTAATGGGGCTCAGGATACCTATTGCAAAGCCATTAGAAGAATACAAGTAATTAGGAACTGCTTTCAACACTACACAATAGAAGCATGATGGCTCAATTGGTTGGATGCTGGGCAGGAGGGTAGCAAGCCCATGTTTGAGACCTGGTTTATGCCGTAGTGTGGGGTTGAACTCTCATCCTTCACTCCAGCTCCTGCCAGGGACATGAAAGGAGCTCCCCAACTGGGTGTCCCTGGGGCAAAGGTGATGTCACTGGCTAATCCTTTCAACTTGGAAGTGCCTGGGTGCTTCTGATTTGAGTGCAAAAACTGAACTCAATTCATTTTGGAGAGTGCCTTTTTTTAGTGGAAAACACTTTAAAAAAAAGTTTTTCATAATATAATCACAGCTTCTAAAACTTTCTGTATCGGGAGCACTTTTACAACCCTGAAGACACACCATGGGTTATCTGCCTCAGTGATTCCCCAAAACTTAATTTCCTCTCTTCCTTATGGGCTTGATCTTGGAAAAAGAAAGAATTCAACACCTCTCTTAATAGTCCATGTGTAGATCTCTACTTCTGAAGTTTCATTGTTTTCCAAGGCTATTTTTCGGAGGGTTCCTTCTAAAGTATCGAGAATGGCTTCGTAAACTGGAAATGTCTCCTCACCGCAGAAATAGTCTTGATCATCAGAGAGCTGACTTCCAATTTCTTCTGTAAGAGAAACAAACAATCGTTTATATTTTAGGGATCTAGCTTATCTCACCTCTATTGTTGCATTTTATTCCAGAGGAAATCCTGTTGTATTCAATGGGATGTATTCTCAGGGACCTTACACCAGTTTACAGTTCCTTTATTATCTGAATTACTATATGGGCAGAAGGAATAATCTTGAGGAACAGAAGAAAGAGGCACAACCAAGACAATAGCACCTAGACTCATATATCGCTTCACAGTGCTTTACAGCCCTCTCTAAGTAGTTTACAGAGTCAGCCTCTTGCCCCAACAATCTGGGTCCTCATTTTACTGATCTCAGAAGGATGGAAGGCTGAGTCAACCTTGAGCCTGGTGAGATTCGAACTGCCAAATTCAGGCAGCCGGCAGTCAGCAGAAGTAGCCTGCAGTACTGCACTCTAACCACTGCGCCACCATGGCTCTGACAGATAAAAGAAATCTGAATGGACAGAAATGTAATTTGACATGAACATCCCCAACTCTCATCAAAATAAGATGAAGGAAGTGCAATCAGATTTAACAGAATAACAGAGTTCGAAGGGACCTTCTAGTCCAACCCTGTTCAAGCAGAAGACCCTATACCATTCCAGTGGCTGTCCAAACTCTTCTTAAAAGCCTCCTGTGAGGTAGCACCACAGCTTTTGAAGGCAGATGTTCAACAGGTTAATTGTTGTCACTGTTAGGAAATTTCTTGCAAGATTCTCTTGCTATAACCTTGTAATAAAAGTAGTATTAGCATGCATGTCTTTGTTTCCAAGTTAGGTTTATCTTGGAAGGCTGACAGTTACAAGTCATCATAACATTCCTTGCATTTTTCCAGATTCTGATTCCATTAAGTACAATATACCAGAATTCTCTTTAAAGTGGAATCTATATTCTTGGAGGAAGCACAACATAATGGTCCACCAGCCCTATACTGTATCTGAGCCATTTTCCTGGCTTGGAGAACAAAAACATCCTCAGCTGTTCCATAAATACTGAAATTGCAGTCAATTCCCAATCTCTTTAGTTTCTGAATGTGGAGGGCAGAAGGTTTTTGACTGCCTTAGCCTTACAAATATTGAGTCAGCTCTAGAGGATTTGCTTCTGTTGAGCCTTTTCATATTTTATGTTAGTTTTCTTGTCTTAATTTGCAAACTTGTAATAATAGTTAGAAACATGCATATATTATTTTCTTGAGAATCAGCTTTCAAATAAATGGACAGCATGTTGCCCTAATTTCAATGTCTTTTTGTAAGAAATCACTATAGACCAGGAGCATCCAACCCTGGCAACTTTAAGATCCGTGAATTTCATGGCTGGCTGGGGAATTCTGGGAGTTGAAGTCCACAGGTCTTAAAGTTGCCAAGGTTGGGCATCCCTGCTTTAAACCTCTAATAAGAGCTGACTCCTACAGTCTGCTACTTGGGAGCAGAGAGAGAAGAAAGTCTCAGCAAGAGAGAGAAAGTCTTGTGTAGGGGTATCTCCAGCCATTGGCTTACACCCCAAAATAGTTTCTGTCCTATGCACCATGTACCCTACATAAACCCAATGTAACATTGTCAACCTACCTGGACAAACTTTGCAACATTTCCCTTTAATTTTCTTCGGTTGTTCACAGGGATACTGATAGGGGCACTGGATTGCTTTACATTCTGGCTTAGTGCCATTGCAGGTGCATAAGACACATTCTACGGTACCATAGAATCGGAGAAATGGTTGCCAGGTTTCTCCCTGTGAGTAGGTTTTTCCATTTGAAATGCACACTAGAATAAAGAATGGATGCGAATCTTACATATCAGAAATAGAGATTTAGTGGCCACAATCTTTCACTCAATAGCAATTTTTCTTACTAGTAACAGAATAACAGAGTTGGAAGGGACCTTGGAGGTCTTCTAGTCCAACACCTTGCTCAAGCAGGAGACCCTATACCATTCCAGACAAGTGGCAGTCCAACCTCTTCTTAAAAGCCTCCTGTGATGGAGCACCCAGAATTTCTGGAGGCAGCTGTTACGCTGGCTAACTGTTCTCACTATTAAGAATTTTTTCTTAGTTTGTGACATATCACGTATCATGGAACAGGTCTAAATTCAGAATAATCTAGGGGTTCTGTTATATGGGAAGAAATCTAAACACCGTTACACCTGAATCCAGAATAATTTTGAATCTGGGAAAAATGGTGTCAAAATTTAGAGGTTGGTTGTTCACTGGTGCAAAGAATATCCAATGGAAAAACTCAAAGAGATCAGATAATCAAAATGTCACAATAATTGGGAAAAGGGGAGAAAAATGAGGGGTCCTTGGTGCTCTCTGAGCATGGTTGTTTTCTTGTAGACATTTCATTACCCAACTAGGTAACATCATCAGTGCTAGAAGGGAGTGGGGGTAATAAAATGTCCACAAGAAAACAACGAAGCTCACCAGAGTACCAGGGACCCCTCATTTCAACCCTGAGATACAAATATTCTCCTCAGGGGGAAAAAAGAAAAAAAAATCACCTTAGCCCCTGAAAACTGCAGCTAAATAGCACATATGAGAAATGTGCTATTCCTTTGCAGGGTATTTTTTTTCTGTACCAAAACAAATCAATGAGAAACTGCTTTGTTGCTGTCTTTGTGTGTGCACATAATTATGCTTCTATTTTATTCTGCTTTTTCTATGGAAGCTGAACAAACAAATATTTGGGGTGCTGAGAAGATATCACAGGCATCCCAAAGGTGCTTTTTCAAGAGGCAATTAGACTCTTGCTGTCTTCAAAAGTCCACATTTTGGACAGAGAGGACCACTGATTTGAAAGAATGGTTAAAGAGGCCATCTATGTCAAAACTGAACAGTCCTCTCTAAACAGAGGGGGAGGGATACACCATTGCCTACCTCCAGTCTACAACACAGTCCTTTCAATAATTCCAAGAAGGTTCCACACCCATTTGCACTACTTAGGTAATCCTGAGAATCTCCAGGTGGCCTCAATGACTCTCTAAAAGAATGCAAATTCTGCATCATTCAGTCAGAGCCGAAGAAGCTTTTTGGATGAGAAGCAAAACATCTTCAAAGAAAAACACGAAAGTCTAGTTGTCTCTTGAAAAAGCACCTTTGGGACAACCAAAATTAGCAGTAGATTCTCCCAAAAAGTTGTGAAAATGTCATTTGGGGGCTGATCAATGCTAACTTAGTTTGATAGAAGTAGACAAGCCACTGTAGAGATACACTAATATTCTGTCATATTCTGTCTCTTAAAAAAGGCAGGAATAATTTAGCATAATTTTTATCACCCAGATGTTACAGTCTGTACAATGTCAGAAAAGGCCCTGGAAATGTCTGGAGATTCTCAGTTATCCAGATCATGATTGTCCCAAAGATGCTTTTTCAAAAGGCAATTGGACTTTGTTTTTCTTTGAAGACGTTTACCGTAGCTTCTCATCCAAGAAACATCTTCAGTTCTGACTGAATAAAGTCCAGTTGCCTCTTGAAAAAGCATTTTGGGTCAGGCCCTGGGAATGCACAGGAGCGTAAATGTACCATCTTCTGGAACTCTGTGAATCATCTATGTCTTTAAAGAGTTGCAGACACTTGTTATGTTCATAGGTTTTAAAGTCCTTGTAGTACTTTAATACATAATTTTGGGCATTCTATCAGCCTCTGCAGCATGGTCTTGCTCAAGGCCTCGATGGATTGCCACCCAAAATATCTGGAGGGTAAAAAGTTGCAAAAAGAACTGGCCTGGCTAGACTTCTTCAATCCCATGGCCTTTGGGGACCTTTTGGCAGACTGACAAGCAATCAGAAGAATATTGCTGAAAGGGACATCTCTGTACCTTCTCCAACTTTCTGTCGGTTGTTAAGGACGATCTGTACAAAAGTACCGGATCTTTGTGAAATATTTGGCAGAGGTCTGAAGTTAGCTCTTCCCACAGGGGGCTGCAGGATGATGGTGGCTAGCCTAGGATTGCTGGTTGAGGACTCGGGCTGGGAGGGAGGAGAATGTCTCTGGAGAAAAGAGAGATAACTTGTGAAAACAAGGCAGAATAACAGAGTTGGAAGGGACTTCGGAGGTCTTCTAGTCCAACCCCTGCTCAGGCAGGAAACCCTATACCATTTCAGTCAAATTGTTGTCCAATCTCTTCTTAAAACCTTCCAGTGTTGGAGCATTTGGAAAGGGAGTTTATAACTAGGATTATGAAATTGGGCATATAATTTCTCTTAGTCCTGCCCAGGAGCTGCATAGGGTATGACATTCCCTAGAATTTTTCAGATTTTGAGAGGCAAGATACTGCAGAGGTTTAGAGCATCCTCCAACCTCTCTAAGAGCCTTTCATCTTCTGAAACAGCTGGACTGAATGCAGGCTTCCCATTAAATTCTTTTGGTTTTTTTTTCTGGACTAATCCATATAATCTACTGGCAAAGTTACATAATTGACTCTATCCCTATCCAAAAAACAGATTTTTTTTAAGCAGACAGAGGAAGCAAATTACAAAGATAGGAAAAACCCTGTCTTACAACCTGAGGTGACATTACTGTGGAATACTATTAAAAGGCTGATATCACCATGCCTTAATAATTATGCAATTAAAAGGTTTGCAGTTAGTTATTTGCATTAAACCAAAATTCGTAACAATCAGTTGTGCTGGACTGAAAACCCAACAGCTCACTTTCCTAACACAGGCATCAGAAACAAGGCAAAAGCAGTTTTTTCTGAAAAATAATTCTTTTTAGATTACATTCTAACATTTGCAGTATGTAAACCTAGGCTATGTTAGGAGAAGCTAAGTGCTAAATGGGTTAGTGGAATGAAGAAAGACAGAAAATTTGCAAAACAGAATGAAGAGCAGTGGGAGTAATTCTAGTGAAGTAAGAAACATGCAAAAATAATATTTAATTCATCATCTTGATCACTCGGTTGCTAAAGATAACATTTTTTTCTGCAACAGGATCCTGCTAGGTTCTCATGTTGAAAGAAATACAGCCATATTTCAATTATAATAATTTTTCCTGGGATGGATCTTCCTTTCATTGGAGATGGGGTTGAATCAAGTTGACTTACAACTCCACGGATGGCTGGCTGACGAATGAGGTCTCCATCCAGGTCCCTCAGTGATTCTTCATCTGCAGAAAAGACAACAGTGTCAAAAAATCCTGGGAACCATTTGTGGTCAAGCATTTGCCAAAGGATGGGGAGGAATAAAAGCATGGCTGGCTAGCCCAATGAAGTCTATCTGGCAAGAAGTAAATCTGTTTATTCCCAGAAACCATTTTGCTATGGGCTCACCCAAAATGTCCATAACATTCTGATGGAATTTAAGAAGTCCAATCAAATTTGCCTTTCAATAATATTGAAAGTTCAACAAACTTCTTATTCACAACATGCAAGTTTATCTCTCAACATTCTCAAATGGGTGATACAAGGCTTACATTGTTGTTATTTTTCCATCACAGAGGATGGAGAAGTAATTTATTTTGGCTTTGATCAGGAACTCAGGCTGCCATTCATAGCCCCATTTTATTGGAAAATGCAGTAGTGGTTCAGGATTTATATAGTGTCCATTCATTTACTAGTTTTCTCTCTAGTCACTCTTTCTCTGTATTAGTTTTCATAGGAAAAAGACCCCAGATTAATCTTCCCTGAGAACTACTTTGATGTTGTGGTTCAAGGAAGCAGGCTAGAACCCAAGAAAGCAAGAGTTCTAGTCCTGCTGTGGGCATGAAGCCATGTCAGTGACCTTGGGCCAGCCACTCCATCTCAGCCCTAGGAAGAAGACAATGGCAAACCACTTCTGAAAAATATTGCCAAGAAAAGTGCAGGGACTTGTCCAGGAAGGTGCCAACAGTGAAAACTGACCCAAAGACATTAAATATATATTACCATTCCTTAATATTTATTAATATCAATATATGAATATAGATTAATACATTCATATTATATTTTATTATATTAAAATATAATAGCTATATTTAAGTTCATTCTCAGATGCTTTTTGCACATGAAAGACAGTTCAAGAGTGTCTTTGACCTGTTAACAAATTGGAAAGTGTGAGTAAGTTGCTCACCAGGAAAATTCCTACCAGTTTATAACAATTTGCCCTCCAAGTGTGTAACCTTTTGGTTAAACATTCAAGAGTTTTACTACTATGTTCTCTCTCTGAACCTGAATCCAAAATATAAGGCACAAGACACAGGGGAGCTCTTCTCAATCATAACACTAGCATTTAGGCTTATATACCACCCTATACTGCATTATAGCAGGATTATAAGCGGTTTACAGTGTCAGCATATTGCCCCTAACAATCTGGGTCCTCATTTTATTGACCTCAGAAGGAAGGAAGGCTGAGTCAACCTTCAGCTGGTCAGGATCGAACTTTGGCTGTGGGCAGAGTCAGCCCATAATGCTGCACTCTAATCACTGTACCCTCAGGCCTCCTAATAATGATAATCTGACAATGAAGTTGGTGCTGGTGATGATACTACTACCTTTGCAAACTTGACAGCAAGAGTCAGACACGGACACTGGAGAGGACACTGGAGAAGTGCAAGTTAAATTGGGACAGGTCTTCAAGGCACAATATACCTTTCCTTCCTGCAGTAAAGAATCAAACAGAAAACAAACAGGGTTGTGATACTTGCAGATACAGAGTTTCCGATGCTTACAATAAAGCAATCCAAAGTCCGTTCCTTCTTTCTTTTTTGGGAAGTATTTTAAACTGCAGTGAAAGTTAACAGGATCAACAACCTCTGCAAAAGATCTGAATTCCCCGGAAGAGAACCTGTTTGACTTCTTCATCAGCAGAAATGAACAAAAATGAATCCTTTAAAATCTCTCGAGCCGCAGGGCAAAAAACAACAAAGTAAAGGTACTTAAGTGATCTATTCTTATAGCTTTCAAACTGTATTTGGGGAAGTTTGAAGCTCCTTGGAAGTTAATCCAAGGTTCCAGGGTGGCAGAATGGCTTCTTTGAATTGGGGTGGGTTGGAGGGGCGTTCTCTTCTAGAATGACACAAAAGAAGTCCCTTGTTCCAAAATCAGAGCTAGAAATTTGCATAGATACTTATTCTTGTCTTATGTCTTGATGACCAAAGTGTGAATTGTTTGTTGACTTTGTTGTGTGAACTTTGTAGATGGCAATTCAGTTGATTCATGTGTTGGAGTTGAATCCGCATATATTTGAACTGAATCAACCAAATTTTAGACATCATTTTAGACAGCTAGGTTTCTGCCTGTGATAAAGTTTTGTGAGAATACACCATCTGTGGGGTCTTTGGTGTTTTCTGAGCTTGGTGAGGTTCTTGCAGACATTACCTGATTAAGTAACATCATCATGTCTGAAGATTATCATCGAAGTGCCACCAACATCATCTAAGCACTGATGATGTTACCTGGTTGGGTCACGAATCATCTGCAAGAAAACCACCAAACTCAGAGAACACCAAACTCCTCACAGTTCAACCCTGAGCTACAAGTATGCTCTTCTGTCGAATACAAATAGTCCTCAACTTACAACAGTTCATTTAGTGACCATTCAGAGTTACAATGGCACTGAATAAATTGGCTTATGGCCATTTTTCACAGTTGCAGCCTTTGCAGCATCTCCATGGTCACATGGTCAACATTCAGGCACTTGGCAACTGTTTCATATGTATGACAGTTGCAGTGTCCCTGGGTCACGTGATCCCTTTAGGGTCATTCCATGTCAAGTGGCCTGAAGGTCCCTGCTTGACCATCACGGATTTTGATGAAATTTTGTGTGAACATGCACACATGTCCCCAATGAACATTGGTAAAGTGTTACGTGTGCCAATGCAATATTTGCGGAGATATACTCATTTATTTGACCCCGTACCGCCTTCTACAGTATGATTCTGAGGGTCCAGCAACTTTGAGACAAAGTTGTTTTGTTGAGAGAAACAAAACTTGGCCATCTTGTACAACTTGTTGTGCTCTATTAAACAAAATAACAAAAACATTCTCATGAGTGATCTCCATCTAGATAATTTGGAGCAAAGTTGGCTGAAAATATGGTGGCTCAAAAAATGGTTTAAGTTTGGCTTTTTATATCTCTGGAAGGAAAGTACGATAAACATGATGTCAACCTTGGAAGCCATGAATTCGAGGCCTCTGCAGGCTGCCACACCTGAGAAATAGAGAGCGAGTACTTTCTCATGCACTTAGTAGTGTTGTAGTCAAAACATTATTCTTCTAAGAATGTTCTAAGAATGTCAAGGCC
>JANHFL010134889.1:0-11072 GCA_032468155.1 Oxyrhabdium leporinum
CAAAACCTCCTCTGATTCTTGCATCCTGTAACATTTTTAAATTAATTCTTGCTTTTTTCCCTTGCCAAATATATTTTGATATTATTTTATTAATCTCTTCAAAATATTTTTATGCAGTTTTATTGGAATTGTTTGAAACAAATACAATAATCTCAGTAATATATTCATTTTGATTGTTGCTATTCGTTCCATTAATGATAATTGTAGGGTTTACCATTTTTCCCAAATCTATCGCCCAGCACCAACAAGGGCCAGAAGAAGCTCCAGAAAGAGTGAGATGCCAGAGAATTGGCCCTGGCCGCTTCTCCATCCTTCGCCATTGCTCTTACCTTCACAGGCCAGGTGGGGAGTGACTGGGAGGGGAGAGCAAGGGGCGGGGCCAGCCAGTGGTGGGATCACCCAACAGGGAGCCACAGCAGAAGACCCAAAGAGCTGCATGTGGCTCTGGAGCCACAAGTTGCCGACACCCACTCTAACTAAAGAAGTAAAAGAATTGAAACAAAGAATAACTGAACATTTAGAACAGCACAAAAACATCAGAACAAGGCAGCCTGCATTGAAGCATGTTCCAAAGAAATAGCTAGCACAAGATGAAAATACAGCAATACCAAGTATAAGCACCAATTCACTGCAAGAAACAAACCAACTATTGTACAGCACAATTGCAATTATAACTGAATACCTGGGATGCAAAATCAACAGAGAAGACAGTGCACCACAAAAATGGAAGATTGGAAAATAAGATCAGCAAGTTGAGATCAGACGCAAGCAAGCCAGAACAGATGAAATAATAGAAGCTGGAGAAAAAGAAGACCAAAGAATACCTAATCAAGAAATACAACTTAGAAACAAGGAAGTTCAAGGAATCTCTGGAAATAATAAAGCAGCAAATAACAGGTATAGCCAAGAAGATCAACAGATATAAAGCTTGAACTGCAAATTATAGGCAGAACCTGCAATTTCAGTCCAATCAGAAATGTTTCTACCAACCTATCAATGGAGAAACTGCAGTGAATCAGTCCATACCTGACAAGGAAAAAACTGCAGTTCTGGGCACACATATGAGATAACCCAAAGAAATACAACAAGGATGCAACTTGGTAAAAAGAGGTGGATAAGAATAAAACAGAAGTTGAAATAAAAGAAGTAATAATAACAGAAATGGTGGAGGAAAGAGCAAGGAAGATCAAGAATTGGGCAGCACCAGGTGAAGATGAACTGCATGGTTTTTGGTTGAAACATCTAATTGGGCTACACTTACTCATTGTCAAGCAGTTTAACAACATGTACTACAAGGAGGTGAAATTGAAGAGTGGCTAACATCTGGGAAAACCTACTTGATAATGAAAAATCTAGCAAAAGGGGCAGCACCAGGCAACTACAGGCCAATTACTTGCTTACCAACAACTTTCAAATTGCTAACTGGTGTGGCAGCTGATGCAATCCAACAGCATCTAGTTGAAAACAATCTCTTTCCACCTGAGCAGAAAGGAAAGGGGGGGGGGGGCAATAGCAGAGGAACAAAAGATCAACTTCTAATTGACAAAATGATTTTGGAAAACTGCAAGAGAGAGAAGACCAAACTGAATGTAGCATGGATTGACTACAAAAAGGCATTCAACTCTCTGCCACATAACTGGGTAATCAAGTGCCTAGAAATAATAGGAGTCAGTAGAAATATCAGAAGCTTTGTGCAAAGATCAATAGCACAATGGAAGACAAGCTGCAGGTCAATGGTAAGAGACTGGGAGAGGTTAATATCGAGAGGAATATTTTAAGGAGATCCACTATTTGTCATTACACTGTTTCCTCTGTCAACAATACTGAATAACTCAGGTCATGGCTATGAAACATCAAAAACATCTGTTAGGCTATCCCACCTCCTTTGCATGGATGATCTGAAGCTGTATAGAAAAGCACAATCTGAAATAGAATCACTGCTCAATACTATCCAAATATATAGCCAAGATATTACAATGGAGTTTGAATTGGACAAATATCCCGCCCTCACTGTCAAACAAGTAAAAATAGTGAAAACAGAAGGAATCAAGATGCCCCATGAAAATAACATTAAAAATCTGGATGAAGATGATTACTATAAATACTTGGGTATTCTTCAAGCTGATAACATTAAGCACACCGAAGTCAAGAAAAAGATTAGAGATGAATACATCAAGAGTGAAGATCTTAAAGTCCAAACTTAATGGAGGAAATACCATCAAGGCAATCAACACCTGGGCAATTCCAGTCATTAGATACATAGCTGGAATAGTGAACTTGACTCAAGCAGAACTAAAAGCAAGGAAGACAAGAAAAATAATGACAATGAATCATGCCCTTCATCTTCACAGTGACATTGACAGACTCTATCTATTGAAGCAAATAGGTGGGTGTGGATAACATTAAGACCCAGTCTTGTTTTCTGAGAAACACGGTAGTAATAGGTGCCTTAAGTGCAAACTCAAAACAACTGGAGCATCACTTGAACACCATTGGCATTGACAAATTCACCATCAATCAATTGCAAAAGGTGGCTTTACTGGGGACAGCTTCCATCTTGTGACAATATCTGTAACATTGTCAAACATCCAGATTTACTTATCCCAGGTCCTTGGTAAGGAGTTAATAGATGGATAGAGGTGCCAAACTCAGTCTGAACATCTGGCTGACTGTGCGATGATCAATAGTAGTAGTAGTTGTAATAATAAAAATAAATTATTATCATCATCATTAATTTATTTAAGCACAATTTATTTAAGCACAATATTTAAGTACAATTTATTGATATTGCTGTACCGGGAAACACCAGAGTCGAAGAAAAAAAACTGGAAAAATTCATGAAGTATCGCGACATGGCCATTTAAACTACATGATTATGGATGAAACATGTAACAGTGATACCCATTGTCACTGGGGCATTTGGTACCATGTCCAAGAATTTTACAAAAAATCAAAAATTGCAGCTTCCTGAAATAACACCAGCGGAACTGCAAAAAACTGCGTTATTCAGAACATCGTACATTTTAAGAAGATACTTGGTTGATACCTAGGATGCTGGCAGAAACCCGTATCAACCATCAGCATCAGTGATATTTGTAATAGATTTTTAAATGTTCAGTTGACTTTCATGTTTAATAAATAAAATAATAATAATATACCATGCTCTGCATTCAAAAAGTGATGTTAATTGATTGTACTTGCCAAGATCTCAGGGTGGCAGAGGTCTCTTACAGGTGAAACAAACTATGGAAAAAAGGAAAATATGATTTAAATGATTACATAAAAAAGCAAAAGCCTCTGCTGAATGAGGCAAACAAAGGAAATCTCTTAAAAACAACAGCAGAATATTGAAAGGAAACAACTGAACATTGGGTTTTTAACTGAAAAAAGAAGCCTATGCACAGTCAATACCTGAAGGACATTGAAGGAAAGGTAGATACAAAACTAAAATGAAGCTGGTTGAGATCAGGAGCTCTGAAGAAAGAAACTGAAGGCTTCATTTTGGCTACCCAAGAACAAGCCTTGCAGATCAATTCCATGAAAGCAAAAATTCAACATGTCAGCAACAACAGCAAATGTTGCTTATGCAATGAGAAAGATGAAACAATGGATCACCTTATCAGTGGCTGCAACAAAATCTCACAGACTGATTATCTACAACGTCATGATCGAGTTGCCAAAATTATACATTGGAAGCTTTCCAGAAGTATAGGTTTCAATGCAGCAAAAATTACTGGGAACACCAAATTGGCAAAGTTCTTGAAAATGAACAAGTCAAGATCCTGTGGGACTTTTGGATCCAAACAGACAGGCATCTAGCCCACAACATGCCTGACATTACTATTGTGGAAAAGAAAAAGTAATCTGGTTCATTGATATTGCAATACCAGTTGATGCATGAATTGAAGAGAAACAGGAAAAAAAATAAATTTTCAAATTGAAGTTGAGCGACCATGGAGGAAGAAATCAATGGTTGTACCAATAGTAATAGGAGCCCATGGAGCAATACCCAAAGGGCTGCCTAGATACATGGAAAATTTGAACTTATTAGACCTGAATATCCTGATTTTGCAAAAAGCCTATTTGGAACTGCCTATTTACTCACGCCCTATCTTAATAGCTCTTAGGTCCTTGGTTAGGACTTGTTGGGAGGAAATGCTCCCTTGTTGGGATCTTCCAGCCGGGACACAACTATTGGTGCTTGAAGAATCAATTGATTAAAGAAGCAAACTGCCAGAAAGAAGACCTTTAATGATGGGAGACCAAGATGAGTGACATTCAGCAAGGTTTTCCCCGGCTAGCTAGTTAGTGTATATACCTTTTCAGAGTTTTAGTTTAAAACTGTTTCTGGTGAGGTTTAATCCTGTGCTTGGTGAAGTTTATTCCTGTGTCTATTGATGGGATAATTTTCCCTATTCAACTTTGCTTGGAAAGGAAAAGGTTAATATCTGTCCCTGAATAGGAGCAGAGTTGAGAAATGCAGTTGGTTCCTGTGTGCTTTATTTCAGTCCTGTCAATCTCAGTTGCTTTAATAAGCTGCAGATGGGCTATTTCCTCACTCACTACATTTTAGAGCTTGTTGCATTCCTGTGATCAGGCTTATCTTAAGTGTTTACATTAGCTGCTTGCCTGGGGCTGTAAGCTCTGGCAATGAACCAGACAAGGCTTTTCTTTCCTTGCGCTTTCAGTTAAAGGATTTAAATGGTTGTGATTTAATTATTTGCTATTATGTTTGGATTATTTGCTGTCTCATGTCTTCTTCTTTTATCTGGGGAGGGGGCCTCCCATCAACAGCCCCATTTTGTGCTATTACTGATGATTCAGTAATTAGAGCAAGGTTAAACAGATGGCGTGTAAACTTGGTATTGGGTATCAATTTGGCTCATCATCAGGGAAACTGTTGGCCTGATTGTTGGTTTTGGTAAAAGCTGTCATACCTTTCTTTGACACCTGAGGCATGGGGGAATGCACTGGCAGAGGCAACAAAGGACGAACTCCACTATTGTAACTGCGACTATGGTTCCAATGAGGATTTTTAACCAATGGAAGTCTGGGAGCCATGAAAAAAGCCATGAAAAGTCCCAATAGGGTTAGTTATGCCCAATATTTTGTGCTAATTCTTTCAGGTGTTTGATATCTTGCTCAATTAGACCAGATTTATTGGATAAGTTGAAGCAACAGAGTCCATGGAACTCTTCACAACCATGATTATGTCTCAGCAGGAGGTAATCAAAGGCTGCTCTGTTCTCAAGGGTTGCTTCTCTGACTTGCCTTAATTCTTAAGGCATCCAGGGAGTGAGAGGTAGTATTTAAATATTTAGCTAGGGTACATGCCAGGCTATTTAGGTTTCTGGAGTTTTGTACTGCTAGCCCTGGCATCCCCACTAGGGAAACAGCCAATGCCACATCTTCAGCCATAGAGAGAAGGGAGACCTTTGAGTCACAGTCAGGAGTCAGGAGTCAATGTTTGGAAGCTCCTCTTTTGTTGCCTCTGCAGGGAGGGCATTAGCATACTTAAGGGGCCCCTGTGGAGTTTGCTGGTAGGTAGGAGTAGGCGTTCAGGCGACACAGTAGGAACCATCCTGAAGGGAGCCTCATATGACTGTAGGAAAAGGTGATGGCCTCAGTGTTACAGGCTAACTCTGTATTATTAAGATCCTGGCATTCTGAGACCCCAGGGGCTTGGCACCTGTTAGAGTTTGCAACAATCCAACCAGCACACAAGTAAACAATTCAGCAGGATTCATTTGTAGAAGAAACTTCTTTATATACAATAATATAAGTATGATGCATGTATACAATACCATGCAGCAGAAATCAGAACCAGAAGAATCCAGAAGTCAGAACCACAGAATGTAATATTACAGAGGTTATATAAGCACAGAAGCAATTCTTATATATATACAGATCAGTCAAGCTAAGCCACGCCTAGGCTCTGAGCTGTCTAAGTCACCAAATAGTCCTCATTGGTTGACCTGTTGCCAGGTCTGTTCCAATTCATGAACTCTCATACATTGACAGCACCCTGTCAGTGTGAAACAGGTGGCTGAATGAGTTATAGCTGCCACCTGTAATATGTACATGCTCTTGTCCTTTATGCCTGAATTAGTTCCCCAGTTGAAAGCTGTGAGAGGGAACTCCCTGAGTCTGTGTCATTGGTATGGCTTGTGATCCTATTGCTAGCCCCATTAGGTATGTTGTTAAAATATATTTCACTGATTTGCCTCCAGCAAGGCAAAAGGCTGTAGTATTCAATACCTCCTGTGCTA
The DNA here is from genome assembly GCA_032468155.1 of Oxyrhabdium leporinum. Lineage (NCBI taxonomy): Eukaryota > Metazoa > Chordata > Lepidosauria > Squamata > Cyclocoridae > Oxyrhabdium > Oxyrhabdium leporinum. The sequence goes on from JANHFL010134889.1 coordinate 6,270, forward strand.
AGTATTCCCACACATTTCCTTTGTCTGGAAACAGTTTCAGTTCTATGAACCCCAAGGTACTTCTTGCATACAAAAATATACAACACATCTTGTACAACAATTTAACAAGCTCAAACGTACTCCTTTCCCATCCCTCCCCCCATTTGGTTCAATTTCAAAAAGGGGTTTTAATGTCCACTCTTCGGTTTCTGGATCTTTCCTGAGTCACAGGGGTGGCACGTTTGGTGTTGCTTCAGGTGTGGTGCTGTGGTCTACTACTGCTAGTTTTATGTGAGTCCAGTGGATCCACGGTTCTTTTCTGCAACCTTAATTGCTGTCTGAGTGATTAGCAAAACTTGGAAGAGTCCAGTCCACTTTGGTTGCAATGGTGATTTGCGGGTGTAAGACTTTATCCAAATCCAATCTCCTGGTTCAAAAGGATATAGATTTTCTTCTAGTGATAAGGTCTGTATTAAGGCACTCTGCTTCCACAATTTTTGGAACTGCTGCTGTAGAGTTGTAAGATTAGGATGATAAGACCACCTCCCCTCTCTCTAGGCAAAGGGATTGGGGGTCCAGGCCTTTGAGTGTATCAGGTGGGTGGCCAAACAGTAATTCAAAGGGTTGGGTTCTTGGTGGAACAAGGCTATAGGTAATACTTGGGGCCAGGGTAGGTGTGTCTCTTGGCAAAGCTTACCCAAGAGGGTCTTTAACTCCCTATTTTGTCATTTACTCCCCCAGAAGAGCTGGGGTGTGCCAGCATGTGGAGGTCCTGCTTAATGCCAAGTGCCTGGAGAACATGAGTGATAATTTGTGACACAAAGTGCGTCCCCCTGTCCATATCTAAAACACTTGGAACTTCAAACCTGGGCACAAGGTCTTTTAATAGGTGTCATGCTGTCTCTAAAGTGATGGCATGACAGCATGGAAATGCCTCCACTGAGGGGGTGAGCTGGTCCCTACACATTAATGCATATTGGTAACCATTGGCTTTGGGGAGCTGGATCTAATCTGGTTAGAGTTTTTCAAAGGGGCATTGGGCCTATGACCTTCCCCCTGCATGGGTTGCTTTTCTTAAGGAGGCATTATTTGCTTCACATGTTTGACACACTTTGGCTACAGCTTCACTGTAGACTCCTGGGGCATACCACACTCTCCCTATGGCATCTACCATTGTTTGAGTTCTGCAATGCCCTTTGGGGTGTAGCTGCTGACAGATTAATCACAGCAGGTATCTAGGGGTGAAGGGCCTTCCATCTGGGACTCACCAAAATCCTACCTCATAAAGTGCTTCACATTTTTCCTCCCGTGTCTTTGCTTCCCCTGGTTCTAGCAGATCCTGATATTGTATAGTTGGTCCCAATTGAAATATTGGGAAGGTAGTAGATATTTGCAGGGGTTGGGTGGCAGCCCATTTGGCTGTGGCATGAACAGATTGGTTCCCCTTTGTGACCCTTGAGTCATCTTTCTGGTGGGCTCTACAATGAATGACTGTTAGGGTTGAAGGTAACTGGATAACTTTTAATAGGTCAGAAATTAGGTCAGCATGGGCATTTGGCTGTCTGTTAGATGTTAAGAAGCCTTGCTGCTTCCATAGGGCACCAGTCACATGGCAGACTCCAAACGTGTATCTGGAATCAGTGTATACATTAGTAGACCAGCCCCTAACTATTTTGCACGCTTTCCTCAATGCGATGAGCTCAGCCACTTGAGCGCTGTGGCGTGGCAGCAAAGGGGAAGCCCAAGCTGTTTCATTCAGAGAAACAACAGTGGTTCCTGTTACCAGGGCTCCCCCAAGCAGGTTGGAGGAGCCATTGGTGAATAATTCTAGGTCTGGGTTTGGTAGGGGAGCATCTGTTAGGTCGGGACATGGCAGCTCAGCATCCTGGACTAAATGCAAATAGTCATGTAATACTTCATCTGATAGATTGGTAGGCAGCAGGGTTGCCGGGTTGAGATTATTTCAATGCTCGAAGATGATGTTTTCTGAAGTAAATAATTCTGCTTCATACTGGGCTAGGTGCTGTTGTATGAATGCCTGAGTCTGAGATTTTAAGAGTATGGCAAACACATTGTGGGGGACTCTTAAAGTGAGTGGGTGTCCTAAGACCAAGTTTTTTGATCATTTGACTAAATCTACTATAGCAGCTACTGGTCTTAAGCATGGAACAGCTCCCCAGGCTACTGGGTCCAGCTGAATGGAATAATAAGCCACAGGTCTGAGCATTGGACCAAATCTCTGTGCCAGCATCCTTGAACCTGCACCTTTATTTTCATGAACAAAGAGGAAGAAGGGTTTCTGATAGTCAGGGAGACCTAGGGCTGGGACAGAGGTTAGAGTTTGTTTTATCCTTTGAAAAATGTCTATCAGAGACTTCGTCCATTCAATGGGGTCTGCCTGATCGTTGGTAGTTAATTGTATCAGCGGCTTTGCCATTTCCCCAAATGTGGGGATCCAAGGGCAGCAGAAACCCAAGACCCCCAATAAGGCTTGAACTTGGCATTTTGTTTGTGGATACTTCATTCCCAATATAGTTTTAACCCTTTCCGGTGCTAATTTCCTGGTCCCAGGGGCAATAATGTATCCTAAGTATGTTACTTCCCTTTTGAGGTACTGTAGCTTTAAGGGTGAGGCTTTGTGTCCCCTATCGCTCAGGCATCTAAGCAAGTGATAAGTGTCAGCCCTGCAGCTTTCCTCTAACTTTGAGGCTAACAATAAGTCATCTACATACTGAATTAAAATGGAATTCTGAGGTAGTGAGATAGTAGCAAGGTCTGCCATTAAGATTTGGGAGAAAAGGGTGGGTGACTCAGTATAGCCTTGAGGTAACTGGGTCCAGGTATACTGCTGTTTCTCCCATGTAAAAGCAAAGAAGTACTGTGTCAGGTCCTCCCTTGCCTTCCACATCAAGAAAGTAAAACTCTTGAAATGATGAGTTTCAAACGGGATAATTTTTATTGAGCAGAAGTGATAGCAGGACAAAGTAAAAGCAAGTTCTAAACTTCTCCGAACAATACAGTTAGTTTTAAGGTTACCAAACCCCACCCTGGTCTTGTGATGGTGCTTCGCCAATCCATAGGTGTAAAGATGTTTTGGTAACGGTTGTCTAGAAGAATAGATAAGGACCCTAAGAGGCCTCTCACAAGAATGTGATAGAAAGTGGAAAACAAAAATGTAGGAAAGCGGAAGTTATCCTAATACAATTTATAGTACCCTTTCCCCCCTGTGTAAGGCAGTGGAAAGTTACAGGAATGTCAGGTTCCCCCTCCCCACCTTGAAAGAATGACAGATTCACTTTTATGGGGATCTGACATACTATGATGCAGGCTCAGCCGGGATTCTAAAGAAGGTTGCACAGAGATCCATTATGTAAACTGGATGGCTGATGCTGGCACCTCCATAATTATTGTGGCTGGGTTAGGCTGGCACCTCTGTAATTATTGTGGCTGAGTATCACGTGGTTGTTGACGGCCCTCAAGTCATGTATGCAATGATAAATGGGTTTCCCTTCCTTGTCGAGTCAGGGTTTTCGAACTGGGAAGATTGCAGTGTTGCAAGGAGAGGTGCATTTGCGCAAGACCCCCTGCTCCTGGTATGCTTTAATCAGCTTCTGAAATTGTTCAATCGCTTCTGACTGTATTTTGTATTGGGGAATGCATGGGGCTGGTCCTGCTTTAACATGAATTTTCACTGGGGTGGCTCCAGTGGTAGGATTCATCTGGTTCGCACCTATTTGCTAGAACCGTTTGTTAACTTTCTGAGCAGTTCAGGGAACCAGTTGTTGGAAGAAATCTCCTTTTCCCCCCCCCCCACTTTACAGGGCTAATCCTGTAAAGAAGACAGGAAGGAAACATTTTGGTGTTGTTTCTAGCCTAATCTTTATTGCTCTGCTTACAGAAACTGCCTCTCAGTTAACCCTTATTACATTGTAACAGCAAAATGTTCTTGGCAGTACACCCAGACTTACTGTTGCCTGAGCTTCTCCGGAGATTTTTTTCTTTTTTTCCTTTGCTGGTACTTTGCTTTGCTTTATTAGGGGCTTGACTTTCTTACAGGGGAAGGGTTGTTTTAAGCTTTTTACACTGCTGTTGGGAGGAAATACTCCCCTGTTGGAGTTCTTCCAACTGGATGCAACGATCAGCACTTTGAAGAAATAACTGAATAACAAAGCAGAGCTTCCAGAAAGAAGCTTTTAATGACAAGGAACCAAGATGAGCGACATTCAGCAAGGCTTCTTGGCTAGCTAGAAAAATTGACATTGAACCATGAGTTTATATACACTTTCTCAGGTTTGGTCTAAAACTGTTTTTTGGTGAAGTTTAATTCTGTGCTTGGTGATGTTTAATCCTGTGTTTATTGATGGGATAATTTTCCCTGTTCAGGTTTGTTTGGAAGGAAAAAGGCTTAATCCCTGTCCCTAAAAGAAGCAGGGTTGAGAAATCTGGCCCGTTCCTGTGTCTATTTGTTCTGATAATTGGTTTAACAAGCAACAGCTAGTGTGTTTGCTCTTTTGCTACATTCTAGCACTAATTGCATTCTTTGTAGTTAGGCTTATCTCAAGTGTTTATACTTGAACTTTCCTGGAGTGTGAGCTCTGGCAATGAGGCAGACAAGGCTTGTGTTTTAGTTTTAAAAGGATTTAAACTGTTGTGATTTAATTATTTGCATTGTGTTTGAATTTTTTCCTGCCTCATGGTTTCTTTTTTCTATCTGGGGAGGGGGGGGTCTTCCTTCACTGCTTTAGTGGTTCCTGGTACTGTCCTTTTAGGGTGTACTTCCAAGAGGCAGGATGCAAGCTTGGCACTGATTTTTTTACTGCCTTT
>JANHFL010134940.1:0-11071 GCA_032468155.1 Oxyrhabdium leporinum
AGAAACGGTGGTAGAGAGGAGGCAGTAATATGCATGCATGTCTTGCTGGTTGCGATGCTGTGGGGCAGCCTTCATATCACTTACTTGGGGTGAGGTTATTTGGAAGCGCTTACCTAGGGCTGCCAAAGGTATGTGGTAACTAAACTTGTTTGTGCAAGGACAAGCCATCTCAGAGGTGTCTGAGGATGTCTGTCTGTCTGTCTATCTATATCTAATCTTCATCTAGCCCATCCTATCACATTTTTACATCTCTCATCTTACCTAAGTGTCTCTGGGAGGTATAGAGGGATGCGTTAAAAACTAGGCACTGTGTGTGCATATAGTAGACAATTCCCTTCATGGGAGTATCCTTTGAAGTTTTCGAGTGAAATGTTTTGTCAGTGCAATGGCACAAATAGTTACAAAAGTGGGAGGACCTATTGAATGAGCCTAAGGCTGAGTTTTCTAGTCCATTTTTCCTCCAGAGCTATTTGCTCTGAGGCTTCTTTTGTTACTATTTTGATCATTATTACTGTAATAATTGTATTGGCAATTTAATATTACTTGCCAAAGTGACTGGATGAGTCCTATGTGTGCCACTTTTTGCTTCCTAAGTAGAATGTGATAGTAATATGGATAGCATATCCTCAGCTTGTGAGTTTTATGGTGGTAAAAAATCTTATGACAGTTTGATAACTAATTTATTGTACTTTATAGTACCTCTATCCCATGCAGTTCGTAGAAATTTTAAAACAACTCAAGAAGTATCTTGACACTGGCTTAATAATAATATTTAATATTTATTTACCCTAACATTTTACATTTTAGTATCTTTTACTAAGAATTATTTAGTGTGAATCCCTTTCTAGCTTTTTCAAGATAGAAAAAAGTATATTGTCACTATCAAAGAAAAACTTTACTGTGTAAATTGTGATTGAATTCTGTAGAAGAATTACTTTTGCATTTTTTGCTACTCTTAAAATAAGCAGAACTCTTAAAAGTGTTTATTGGATAACACCCTGCATGTGTAAGTGTACTTATTTATTTCAATATGTTTATATTCTGCTTACTCTCTCTGTATGCTAGATGCACGTGTTAACTATTGTAAACATTGGTCTTAAACACGTAAAGGATCATTAAAACCAGACTAAATCCTCAGTTAGACTAAATAAAATTGCATGTAACATTTTATTCTGAATATTTTTGCCACTTGATATGCTATATGCTATATACTATTGTACATTTCATGTAACATTATTAATATTACTTACTTTTAGGTGTTTTCTTAGGGTTCATATTTGGACCTTTCAGTGGTATCTAGTTCAAGCATCCATTTTTTCCCCAAGTAATGTCCTGGCTTAGATGGAATAATAATTTTAAGAATGTTACATTATAGTCCAGAGTAGCTGATTTGGGACAGCCAATGGATTTTTCATTCAAGGATGTTAACAACTGTACTGTTTATACTATTGTTAATAGTGACTTTCTGACATTAATATTTATGACATTTTATGGTAAAGGAGCATTCTCTGTGCCCAGGTTCTTGCATTTTCTGGGTAAAATCGGCTACAGAGTGAGGCATGCATCTCTTTATCTTTTTCTGTTGAAGAACATCATTGATTATCCACGGTGAATGTCTATGGAGATTCTCAGTCGTAGGGGTCATGGTTGTCCCAAAGGTGCTTTTTTTCAAAACGCAACTGAACTTTCTTCAAGCAAAACAAGTTGCCTTTTGAAAGAAAGCACCTTTGGGTCCACTTGGTGAGCATAAACCAAAGTTAAATTATAGTAGTACCGTAGCAAAATCACATCTTGTTTTTCTTCTTTCCTCTGAACATCAGGAAGGAAGAAGCAAGAATATAAGATACAACTATAGCTCTTTAAATTGCATGAATTTTATTTTAAATTGTGTGAATGTACAGATATATATTAAACAAAAGCTCAGGTCCCCATTTTGTAGATTGGACATAAAGGTGGCTCAGAAATAGAAAATTACATTTGCGTGAAGTTGCAATATTGGTTAGGAGTTCAGTAAGGTTTTCTGTGAAGTAGTGAAATTATTAAATTTATATTAATACTTGTGTTTATTATGATGTGTGTACATGTACTTCGTTCCCGTCCCATGGCAAACCCCGGACTGTGCCTGTGAACAGATTAAAGCCTTTTGCAGTTTTATTGACTCTTTATTTTCCAGCCATTTTTCCAATAAATATTTCAAGGATTAGTAAAAGTACATAGTATTGAACTGGATTACTTCCATAAAGCCAATGAATTGAAAACTTGTTCTTTGTGTTCTGTGCACCCCTCTTTCATCTCAATTAGCTTTTTGTTTGTTATAATGATTATAAATTAGCTTTTTGTTCTGTGCACCCCTCTTTCATCTCAATTAGCTCCCTTGTTTGTTATAATGATTATAAATGTTCTATTGTGAGGAAGGAAAGGCAGATTTGCTTGTTACAATGGAGCACCAAATTGTGTCCCCCAAATAAAGGAAGGAGGTGCAGTGGCTCAGAGGTTAAAGACACTGAGCTTATCATCAGGAAACCTGACAGCCCAGGTTAGAGACCTAAGCACTGCTTGACAGGGTGAGCTCCCATTACGTGCTCCACCTCCTGCCCTCCTAGCAGTTCGAAAACATGTAAATGCGAGTGGATAGATAGGTACCATTTCAGTGGGAAGGTAGCAGCATTCCATGTGCTTCAATGTATTGTCATGCTGGCCACATGATCACTGAAGTGTCTTTGGACAATGCTGGCTCCCTCAGCTAAGAAACGGAGATGAGCAGTGCATCCTAGAGTCTGACATGTCTGGACAGGGGAAACCTTTATCTTTATATTTATAATATCAACCTCTGTAAGCCTAAACCACTGATGTAAGAAATACATGTTATGGTACTTTTATTTTTCTACGGATAAAAATTGTATCCTTTTTCTAGTTTCCTTGGTTTGTATTATGTTTAGAAAAATGAGCCAATTAATACGAGAAATATATTTGGCAATGTTAGATGGAACTAAAACTATTTCTTCTATGAATTTAACTTAGAGAATTTTTGCATGCTGTGAATTGCATTGGATAAAAAATAAAACATGGCCTTTTGCATGGAGAGGCCTACTATTTCAAGATGAAAAGAAAGAAAAAAAAACTTTTGAGAGTTATGGAGGGAAAGTTCAAGGTCTAACAGGATACGATATGGCTGCAGTTCTTTTGGCACTTTGGAGTATTTCAGTAACTTTGTTCCCAATGTAAGGAAAATATTAAATCCAAATTTGTGTGGATATGCATGTATGTGTATGCACACACACACATATTAAATTTTATGTTCGTTGTTGAAACATTTCACTTAAGGTAAACTACAATAATTCCTGTGCTTAACCAGGCTTTTTGGATCTACCACTTTTAATGTTTTGCCACAAATATTTTGAAATGGGTCCTAGTTTCTCTTTCCCAGTTTTTTTAATTTGCCTTCTGCATCAGGTTCTAAAATGGTTTCTCTCAAATGTGGCATTGGGAACATGCAGAGGTATAATTGTACAATCACTGTCTATATATTCAGAACTGGCTATATATAAAATAGGGAGTCAAAATGTCACTTTGCCAGAGAGGTTATGTTAGCATTCTTTTATGCAAACTGCTGGTTGGCATTCTGGGTTTTTGAGTTGTGCCAAGAAAACACACAGTTCCATCTTGAGGGTTGTCTATCTCTCTGTGAACATATACACAAACACAAATATTTTACAGCATTTGCTAGCTGGTACAAAGTAATTTCTTTTTAATGTAGCAAGTATTACCTTTAAATAAACAAAATATGTTTGTGGGCAAGTATTGGCATTTAAGCAAAATGAGGTAAATGAAAGAAACCTAAACAAGTTCCTGCAGAAAATAATAGTAGTACTACTGTAGCATGTGATGGCAGTTAATTAACTGAGTTAGATTTATCTGTTCTATGTTGGAGTTTGGTATTTTTCCCCAACCAAATATTAATGTTCTTTCTAAAACTCAAAGGCTAGACTAGTCAACAGCCATGCATTTCTACAGTAATGTCATAAATGTGATTCTTTAAATAGAAATTTAGGTAATAAGATGTTTTCCAACTTAAAAAAAAAGACTTTTGAAACCTTGTGAATGGAGAAAAGTCTTGATAGATCTAGGCTTAAATTTGAATTCAGCTGATTCACACTTCTTCCAATATTAAGGTTTTAATTATTATGACTTTGAAACATGTTAATGGGGGAAAATGAAAACAGTCAGACAATATACTTCTTCAAAGGTTTTAGTGGCTAATGTATTTGTTTGTAGCTTTAGTGTAGTGTAGTAAGAAGATATTTTCAAATTACAGAAGAAAAGTATAGATGATCAAACAGGCAACTTGCTTTTTTAAAATAATTCCTTATTAATTTGAGCATTTTGGATTGCCAGTGAACTTGCCGTGATTTTATTTGAATTAACTGAAAGATATGCAGCTTAACGTGATGGTATTTGCTGGCAAGTGAAATTATAAATATCTTTCTCCCAGAATATTTTAAATATAAATAAAAGGTATGCTTTGAGACGTATTACAACTTTATGTTCTCCGTATTAATGTCTTTCTTCTGTTCATGGCCTGAGGTCTTCTGTTCTGTTCTTCAGTGCTCCCCATACAAAAAGCCAAAGCTTCATATGAGTCATGAAGGTTTCTTACTCAGATTATTTACAGTAAACATACACTTGCATTCCACAATTGCCCCAGCAAAGTGCTATTTTGATTTACTCTTTGATAGCTGAAGTGTATACTTTCAAATTGGTTTATATAATAAATTGTGTCCCTCCCCCTTTCCTGGTTTCATTCCCAGACTTTCTGGGGCTATTACTTCTATAGTTGAGCCATATTGGCAGACTTTGAACTGGATTCATTTTATACCCAGGACTGGAATATTGGTAATTGGTGGCATCTTTGCTGCAGAGATGTTATGCTGTTGATTCTGCTTCATTTGGTTCTTATAGTTCAACATTTCTATACAGCACAGAGACAAACTTGTAAAGTAATTAAATAGGTTTTGCTCAAGGTTTAGAAAGTGAGCAGAGCTGAACTTCGCATTAGACAAGTTAACCAGAGCTGTTTTGAAAGCATATTGTTATTCCTGCTATTTGAATTGGATTGGCATTTTGGAATAGTTGGGGTTTTGTTGTGTGGCTATCTTGTTCCTTGCACTAGGACACGAAGCCAGGCTTGATGTCCTTTGGTTCCTTCAATATGTGTATGAGATGATTGCTTATTTAAACTTTTATAAAGCTGGAAGACATATGAAACTGGTCTGTATACCTAATTCGAAGAGTTTACACAAATAGATTGGGTATAAATTCAATAATAAATTATTTTAATAAGAAATTCATACATTACAGATACAGGGATTTTCATCCATCTTTTTTTTCAGGTGGGAAATGTAAGTTAAACCTCATTTTGAACTCTTACTCTGCAATAGCTTGGTTTTGATATAAAAACCCTAGCCAAATAACTTTGTTTGCTGCTTGGCTTTTTTTTTTTAACAAGCGAGTATTGGGATTGATCAGGAAGTGTGACCACACTAAGAGAAATCTGTGTTGTCAAGTAATTCTAGAAATATCTTCATTTCCTTTTTAAAAAACAGGTTAAAATATTAATAGGATTCACATTAGTATTAGCCAAAGACTATGAAGACAATGTGAGGAAGGTTTTTTTTTTCAAATCAGAGGATCTCTTATGAGACTAATTTGATTTTGTAGCTATATATACAGTATATGTAACATTGTTCCAGAGTACTTCTATTATTTATTGATCATGTATGTATTTGTAATATGTATACATAACAAAGTCCAAATATGTAAAAAAAAGAATTGCCACATTAAAATAATTACAACAGAATCTAAAAAGGTGATTACAGTGATAGGTAAAAAGTTATGTAGATTAAAGTTGAAACATGATAAAGACAAAAACCACCTCATAGAACCAAGTTTTCTGGATTCTAGTACTGGTACAACTATATAAACTATTACAAACTCAGCAGCACTTAACTTAAAGATTAACTTAACTTAAAGGTAATCTTGTCATATAGCATTTACTCAAGTACCTCTTCTATATAGTTGCACTGTAAACACATAAAAGTTCGACATGAAACCTGAAAGAGAAGCAAGCAGATCATGATTTTTTGGGGGTACCCGTATGGAGAGACCCAAAGAAAGAAGAATGAAAAGGATGATAGCCCACCGCCCTTACGTCAAGGCAGAGCTTATCAGAATTGCATGTTCTCATAAGGACTTCTTGGTCAGTGATCATCACTTTTTAAAAATCATGTGTTTTTTTCTTTCATGCTTCGTAATCCGGTATCAACCTCGTTTATGACCTTCTACTAGTTGTCTTAACAAATTTTAAAAAGAAAGTAAGACATTAAATGTATTCATTACCCTTGATAGCTGAGCAGAACTATCTTGATGAACAAATCCTTGAAGAAAGTACATTCCTTTTATCTAATGAGATATTTGGTTCGCTCTAGTGGAATGGATGCCAATAGCATCACTTCCTGATTATTTAAAATTCCTTTAGTTGAAAGTTTAGCTGTTCTGATGTCCTAATTCTTTACCATCTTCTTGGTTGTAAGAAAAGCACTGCGAAGGATGGGGCCGGGAAAACTTACAATGTATTAATACATTTTTCAATGCCTTCTTTTCTTGTCAGGCCAAGTGGATTGCTGAATGGCGTAATTCCTTTCTCCAAGTCATATTATGCAAGCTTTAATACATCTGGTTTGGGGGGGGTTTGGTTTTTGTTTTTGTATTTATGTAAGTTGTATCAGGTACAGTAGTTCATTAGGGATTTTTGTTCCTTTTATCTCCAGTGTAATCTTTAGTATTCACTCTTTGGAAATATTCTGAAGTAGTAAAAGTGATTAGCTACAATCTTGGTTGTCCTACCCTCTCTTTAGAGAGAACCATAAATCCTAGATGATGCTGCATCTATGAAAACGACATCTCTCTCCATTGCCTATCAACAACTCTATACTGACTTTCATGTTTTAAAAATCAATTATTTAGGGGGAAATACCTAATCTTGCTTTTAGGTACTTTAGTGTATACTATGGATGAAGCTGACAAGTATATGTTGTTTTAGGTTTCTTAAAATATTTTCCTTAAGGTTTTCCATTAAGAAAATATAGATGGATTTGGAAAGGATTTGGAAAGAAGGATAATGTCCAGTGGGCATAATGCCTGTGAGTGCCAGCTGCAGTGGCTACTTGTGGACTTCAGAAGCATCCAAGTGGTCAAAAAAGCAATACAATGTTGACCTCTAAAAGGACTTTGAAGGCTCTTTAATGAGAACAGGACCATTTCTCACAGGCTTAGATAAGCTTGGATAGAGGATGGAAGATGCTCTTATTAACTGTGTTGTAACTGTGGTGCTAGGGTAGTTATGTCTTCTCCAGTGCAATTGCTTGGTTTTTTAATTTTTTTTTTAATGCTGTGTAAGCCATTCAAAGTTGTTTGGTGGCCTTTGAATTAGATCACATTAAGACTTAAAAATGTTTTATTAGTTAAATCCAGAGATCTTACTCAGTTTTTATGTTAATATATCATTTGCAGTATAAGAAATCCATAAAATAATTACTATTTTGTCATCTCTATGTTGATCTTCACAAACGTTAAAGCAGATAGTTATTTGTCCTGAGACCCTTCCTTACCTTTTAAGGCACCAGAAGTATGCAGTGTTGCTTTAAAACAGAGTAAAAAATTCCATTGATGATTTATGAGACAACTTAGCTATAATGCCAAAAGAATCCTGTTGAGCAACCATATTGTTCCAGATTTCACAGTAATGTTGCCAAGTTAATATTTTTTTAATTAATGGGTCTTAAATGATTACTCACAAAGTGGCATTTGTAATTTAATTACAATTAGAATGCATCTATGAAGCTAGCTTTGCAGTCTTCAGAAACACCTACTTAAGACTATTGATAAGGTTGTACATTCTGTGTTGTGCCAGTAGGGCTCCTGTGGTGGAACGAAGTCTAAATCTGGCCCAAATTGCAGACTCAGCACTGAAGAAACCAGGTTGCTAAATGTTTTGCAGTGATTGAGTTTATGAGATGAATTTCTGCTAGGAAAGTATTGTTTTCTTACATGGCTTCTGTCCCCCCACCCTTGTGAAAAGGGTTCCTAGGACAATAGTCCAGCTTGCTAGATCATGTTAGCATTGGCCACAGTGGTGGCATTTGTCAGGACTAAATATAAATGGCTTTTGTGGATATTAGGGTGTTTGGTTGCCTTTATTTCCCTTTCTGATTCAACTTGTATAGCACAACAAGTTGGTTTTGGACTCAAAGGAGTTTGTGCACATTTATCTTACGTATGTTTAATTAATAGTATGTTCTGTTAAGTAGAACTCACTCCTAACTAAAAGAACATGTGAACTGAGAATCTAATATTCTATGTTTTGCTAGTCCCTGATATGACATTTGTATTAGGGCCAAGATATACATTAAAAAGAGACCCGGAATGTTAAAGATGTAATTTAACATTCTCTGCTGGTACATGTAATTCTAGCTTCGAAACTAATTAAGAAAGTCCTCCTTTTTAGTCACTGGAATGGCTGTTTTGTTGCTCCAGACTGCTCTTAGGCAAGGAACTGCAGTGCTTTCTGTTCCCTAAGATGACAGGAGGCTAATATGACAAATGAATGTGTTGCTCATAGTAATGTAGATATTCAGATCCTCCTTTTGCTGCTTAAGAAATGCCCTACAGCCTTCTCCCATTTCAGTCAAATGGCTGCAGGGCACTTTGCTCCATCAGTGATAGAATGGATAGCTCCAGAGACTGAACAATTGTTGCATAGCTGTCTTTGATTGGCTGCCATGTTACAGATACACACACATGAAAAAGTGAGTTCAAAGTGCATTCTTAATGCCTTGAGATTTTTTGAGTTCATTTAGATGGGCCATAGTGCTAGATACATCTTAGTTGCATACAGGGTTGTTAACTGAGAAATTAATTTACAGAAGAGCAATTGTGGACATTGTTAGGCGTTAAAATGGATGTTGTGGAAATACTAATCCCTCCCATCTGTTTTCCTCTGAGGGTTTGATTGCATGTGATGAAATAAAATTCAAATCAAATCTGAACTGTTCTGTTTGCTTAGTGTGTAGGATCTTGCTGCTTCATGAATCGACGGCTACAAAAGTGTGTGGTTTTCTTACTGAAAGATTATGACCTCAAGCAACACCGCAGAATTATGGTTTGACCTATATACTTTACCTCAACTACAATGAATACATGCACATTCCAAGCAATTGTAATAGTGGTGATTATTTTGACAGTGAACATAATAGTCTGAGTAATCCTAGAGTTGTAAAATCATAGTTTATGAATGCTTCATTCTTGTGATGAGGCAAGTAAGGGGGGGGGTGTTTATTTGTGAAATTGTCACTAATTGAGCTGGCTTTTATAGCACAAATAACCACATTCTTCTATCCCCTCTGGACACAGATATTGTGGAAGCAGGCATTAAGAGCTTTTTCTTAGACCTTAGACAAAATGCCATGTGTGTGATTAAACAAATGCTACTTGCCATACTTGCCTTAGGCCTGGAGGACATGATAATCTTAATCTTAAAAATGCCTCTATCTCCTACAGATGATTGCGCCTAAGTTGAATTACAATGAGCCACATAGAAAAGCAAACACAGGGCATTGGATCAGAAGTATGGGCGTCCGCACGTGAGTGAAGTAAGCCCCATACTATGAAATATGATCATATGTTTGTTAGGGTTATTAGATATTTTAAGAAAGAGGATTAGTTGATCATCCCGATTATTACCAAAAACACATGCATTTCTAAAAAAGACAAGAGCTTCCCAAAACTTTTGTACCTTGGGCTGATGTTTGGCATCTTGATGATTACAATAAGAATGGGACATATAACTGGTGATTTCCACTCCCCGCCCCTGTAAGTGAAGAGGAAAGGAGAAGCTCAAAGCAGTCAGATTGTTTTTTTACATTCCATGATTTGTCCTTTGGACTCAGCTACTGAGACAACATGTAAGACTTGGGCCCTTTTCTTTTTTATTTATTTTATTACCGCAGTGATAAAAGAATATATATTAAATCAACAAATTCATTACTTCATTAAAATAATGCCACAAAACTAAGCCCTATTAAAATCTCTTGTACACATGGATTTTCCTAATTTTTTAAAAGCCAATGAGTTATTAATTATGTTATTTCTCTGTAAATCATTGAATAACCTCTACCCTAATCATAAACAGCATTTTAATTATTTACATGCTGCTTTTCAAACTGCATTTCCCAAATCTGATATGTTTGTGTAGAATATTAATTGAAATCAAAGACGGTGTGGTAATCTGATTTCTCTATTCAGACAAACAAATTGTCTACAAGGTAGCAAATGAAATATGCTGGACATCTAAATATTTTCCTGCTTGTACCAATATGTTCTGTTAGTACAAATGATTGTTTGGTGACTTTTGCCAGCAAAATCCTGCAAACCCAGTCATTCCCAGTTATCCTTGTTAAGGCTAGGGGTCATTGTCGTTGTTATACAAGTAGTCCTCGACTTACAACAATTCATTTAGAGACATTTGAAATTACAATACCACTTTAAAAAGTAACTCATACTTACAAAGTATGAGGACTCATATTTACAACCATTGCACCATTCCCAAGTCATGTGATCGAAATTTGGGTGCTTGGTAACCAGCACATATTTATTACAGTTGCAGCATCCCAGGCTCGGAAAACTATCTATAGCTTTTAGATACCATTGTTGGACAAAAAATCCAGTTGGGTTCTAAGCCGGGAGAAAGACGCTGGAAATAAAATGGAGGCTGGCTACAAGGAAAGAAGGTCTCTGTTTATTTGGTTTCCAAAATCTTCAGTGACAGCAGCATGTTTCTGGAGTGACTGACAACATGGCTGGGTGAGGGGATGGTTTTTATAGGGTTCTGGGGTTTGGTGTTTGAGATGCTCCAGGGGGTTATGCAATGTAGTGAGCCTTGTGCCTTTTGCTATTCTAATGGTGGTGGGTAAATCCTATTATGTCCTAAAGGTCCTGTCCTGTCCTTGGAGGAATG